>RJWJ010023310.1:0-25922 GCA_004363605.1 Indri indri
GGTGCAGCGGGCCTGACAGGTTCATCCCCTCATTCCTCCTTCTGCCTACGCAGGTGTGTGGGAAAGAAAGTTCCAAGCAGAGAGAAGAGCAAGTGCAAAGGCCCTGAGGCAGCAGTGTACTTGCCTTGCTCGCAGAATGGCAAAGAGAGGGGTGGCGGGGAGGGCGCAGGGGGCGCTGGGGTCAGCAGGCAGCCAAGACCAGATCACGCAAAGTCCCGTGGGCAAAGGTGAGGAGTTGGTTTTTACTGGGTGAGACGGAAGCCACGGAGAGTTCTGAGCAGAGGAGGGACACGACATGGCTTAGTGTTTTTACAGAATCCCTCTGACTGCTGTGGGGAAAACAGACTGTGGAGGGGCAAGAGTGGAGGCAGGAAGGCCACCCAGAAGCTACTGAACAGTTCAGGAGATGACGAGGGCTCAGGCCAGGGTTTGCGGCAGGGAGCTGGCGAGCGTGTTTCGGAAGCAGGCGGAGACAAGAGGATGTCCTGCGGCATTGAGCGCGCGCGTATGGAGAGAGAGAGGGAGAGGGCAGCGGAGTCAAGGAGGCCTCGCGGGTTTTTGCCGGCACAACTGGCAGGATGGCGCGGGCAGGAACCGAGGCAGGGAAGGCCACGAGAGGAGCAGGCCTGGGGACAAGCCAGTTCAGTGCTGCACCTGCTACACTGGAGAAGCCCAGACGACATCTGAGTAGGGAGTGGGTTAAAACTCCGGAAGCTGTCAGCGCGCGAAAGGGATTTAAACCAGGAGAAAAATCCCCAAACGGAGCCTGGGACACGCTGGGGCGAAGAAGCTGGGGAGACGAGGAGAAACCGGCAAAGGAGATTGAGAAGGGGGTGAGAGCCAGAAAACAGATGGGTGTGGGTTCGCTGCAGCCCCGGGCGTGGGTGCCGCTCACACGCCAGCTGCCTCCGCCCCCAGGCCCCTGATCAAGACCATCGTGCAGCTGCACCTGGAGAGCGAGGCCCAGGCCTTCATCCGACCGCAGGCCGGCACCAGCGGCCCCACCGGCCTCGTCCTCCGCGGCTGCGCCACCAGCCCAGGGAGCCTGCGCATCAGCCTGCTGCATAAGTAAGTGCAGCCGCCACCAGCGGGGCTCCTGCAGGGCCTGGGAGCGAAGCCCGGTGGTGGCCCGTCCCCATGCGCTGAGGCCTAGAGAAGGAAAGGGACACGTCGTTCCTGATTCCTGATCTGAGGTTCCTTCCAGGGACTCTGTGATACCAAAGAAAGGTCAGGACAGAAGGGCAGGAGCAGTAATGGTGGGATTTCAGGCGTGACGCCAGGAGGTGGGACAAACATTTGAGGGTGGAGAGAAGCCCCCTTCCTATGGCCCCTCCAACCACTGGAGGCTGGCATGGGAGGTGCCAGGGGTAAAAACACTGGAGTCAGGCAAAAGCATCTTCTTCATTCATTACCTGTCAATGTTGGGCGAGTCACCTCTGTGTCTCACCTGCCTCACCTGTAAAATGCAGGTGATGATGCTTCCAGGTGGCAGTGAGGGGACTGGATCAGGCGACAGCCCTCGAGCACTCAGAATAGTGCATGGCACGTGGCAGGTGCCATCCTGCCCTCCTCAGCAGGAGGGGAGGGAGAAACGCCAGCTCCCATCATCCCAATGTCCAAACGAATTTCTAACGGGGACACTCAGCCCCTGCTCCCTGAGAGCTGTCGGCCACTGGCTACACCTGGGCAAGTTCCTTCCTCCCTTGGACTCAGTCTCCCACTCTGTGAAATGGACAATTGTCTGACCCTTCCTAATCTCTCTCCACTCTCCTCCGTGGAAGGGTCTCCTTCCTGGTCAACCCCTTAGCGGACAAGGTCATGAAGCTCCTGGTGCCAGCTCTGCCCAAACTGGTGAAAAGCCAGGTGAGTGGAATCGGGGCCTCTATGGCCTGTGACCATTGCTCCCCCTGTGGGGCTGGTGCTAAAGGACTGTGTCTCCTTGGGTGAGATTCTTCTGGGGCTGGATAATTCTCTCAGCAAAGCAAGGAGCAATGGATTGGGCCATTAGCACAGGCAGATCGTTGAGGTCAAGGCCATGGAACTGCCAAAAGTCAGCCCGGAGGCCTTGAACAGTGATGTGCCGATACATTTTTAACAATTGTCTCTGGTGGGGTTGAGGGGAAGGAGCCCTGATTTTTAGCTTTTGCCGATTCCCCTAGTGTAAACACTCCCTATGGGGCCAATTTTAGGCTACCAAGGTGATGTCACCGAACAGAGTTAGGAGGAGAGGCACAGTAGCACACTGTTGTGTAGAATTTCCACCAGGCAGAGACGATAGACGTGACTGCAGGAGCAATAGATAATAGCAAAATATAGCAACGTATCTAGGAAGCAACGAGTTTTAGGTTTTTGTTAAATCCATTTTTAATATAATTTACTGAATTTTAAATTTATATAATTTAACTTTTTAATAATGTCTGGGTTTAAGACCCATATCAGAAATTCCTGAAAATTTAACAATTGGTTCTCAAAAACTAGTACAGGCTGACTCTAGCATGCCACTGTCTTGTGCTACTCTGCTTCTGGTCTTCAGGAATGTGCCACCCACCAGGTACTGCTGGATTTTTTTTTTTGTCTGATTCAGTAAAGTATTTTACCTTCATACTGTGAAATATACATCAACCGTTTAATACGGGATTATGTCTTTGGTTTTTTATTAAGCCAGAGTTGACATCTTCAAATTCTGCTTCTGAACCAGTAAAACGTAAGAGTATCATATGTAGTCAAAGGAAGATCCATTATTTTAATAGACTAAGTATCTGTATATTAAAGAGACCAGGGAAAACTAAGTGAATAATCGAAAACTGAAAAAAGCTCAAATGAGATTTTAAAAGGTTAATTTCAGAAGCAGGGTTGATTCATCCCAATTCAAACTACGTTTCTCCAGTAACTTGCTAGAAGAAAATGAGGACAGAGAGAGGAAAGAGAAGAATGAATACGAATGAATATAAATGTGTGATATCAAAGTCAGGACAATCGCTTCTCATTGGGAGAATTTTAAGACCCCTTCCTGTTAGCAAAGGTGCATATCCAGGGAGATTTTTTAAGGGAATCTAAAAGTGAATGATTTTGGAAAATTGGGATTTTCTTACGTGAGACATTTTTTGCTTTGAAGACTTTTATTTTTCAATTTAAAGGCGGGAATTTCTTAAAGTAGGACTCAACTGCAAATTTTTTCCCAGCCTCCAGAAAAATTGTATTTTATCCATACTCAAATAGTTAAAATATATTTTCCACTGGAAATGATGGCAAGAACTTGGAATTATACAATGCTCTTTGCACTGCACCTGCCTGTAAGGGTGAAAGGCCAGGTATAGAGGACGTGAGAAAACCTTCTCCCCGTTTATCATCATAGTTTCCTGCCGTGATTTGCTGGATTTGATTCGATGGTCGTGTGAATATTGTATCTGGCATGAAGGGAAGAGGCAGGAGATCATTTAGAAAATGCTGGAAACCTGTTCAGTGCAAATTTGTGGCTCTCAACCCAGACCACACATTAGAAGCTCAGAAGGCTTTAAACAGTGTTGAAGTCGGGGCCCTCCCCCGGATTCGGATGTCATTGATCCGGGTGCGGCCCTAGTGTCCCAGAAGACTCCAGTGTGTAGCCAGGGTAAGACCCACTGATAGGGATGAAGGATGGAGAATTGTGGGAGAAAGTGCAGAGGTTGCCGGGGACACCTTTCCCGTGAGGAACGAGTGGTCCCCTGGCGGTGCCTGCTGGGAGTCTCTGAGCTGATTCTTCCAGCCTCTCTGGGTTCCAGGCTGGCAAAGCCCTGGGAGCAGGGAACAGTTTTTCACAGAAAAAGTCACCACTTCCCAAATGCACTGTCATTAATACATTGTCAGTATATTAAGGGGTGGCCAACTAGAAGGTTCTTCCACTAGCGCAATTGTACCTAAGACAAAAACGTCCTTGACAATCGTGGAGCACTGCAAACTGGGCTGCCTCAGAGCAGAGGACACGGCCTCTGGGTCCCACGGCCAAGTGGGTCACGTGTTTAATCTCCTCCCTAAGGGAATGGCTGGAGCCAGGGTTAGGTCTCGACCTTGGCACTACTAACTTTCCGGGCTGATACCTCTTTGTCGTGGGGGCTGTCCTGTGCATTGCGGGATGTTTAGTAGCATCCCTGGCCTCTACCCACTAGATGCCAGTAACATCCTCATTCTTCCAAGTTGTAACAACTAAAAATGTCTCCAGAAATTTCCAAATGGCTGGGGACAAAATCACCCCCTGTTGAGGACTGCTGGCGATTTTAGAAAGGGAATTGCTTGGTGGGCAAAAGGATGTGTTGGGGCTAGAACAATCTCAAAGGCCATAAAAAGATTGTCGAAGAGTCTGGTCTGGTAGGGTCTGTCTTGCTGGCCTCTGTTCTAGAGTCTGACACGTGGAAGGAACTCAGTAGTGACTTGGTGGATGAATAAGCGAATTCTCCATTTCACTCTTACGGAAAACCTGGGCTCTTGTGAGCTGGCAGATGAGCCACCTCCTGGGCACTGGGCAAGGAACAAACCATTGCAAAAGGTCCCGGGTGGCCCTGGGGGCTGGGTGGACTCTGAGCAGCAGAGATGGCTGGGAGAGTGGACACACGAACGATGCTCAACCCTGTGGATGAACTTGGCTGGCCACGGCCATGGCGGCAGGACTCAGGCTGGGTGGGCCGGGCAGGGGTCGCTGTGGGGCTAGATTCTGGCCTCGCTAATGGAGCCCCTGTGTTTGTGCTGCTGCAGCTGTGTCCCGTGATCGAGCTGGCCTTCAATGACATATATGCAGAGCTCCTGGAGATTATTAGGGGTAGGTGCACTGCTCTCTCTTCCACCCTCTCCTTTACCATGGAGCTGGCCTCCAGGCCCGCCTCCACCCAGGGGGGCCTCCCCAGTCAAGCTTGAGCAGCAACTGGGCCCAGCAGCAGGTGGGAGGAGTACCAGGTGATGCCTGCCCAAGACGAGCAGACAAGTTCACCAAGACCTCAACTTAATGAGCTCCTACTCTATATAAGTTTCTGTGTGAGGCCGGCAGATGCCCCAGATAAACTCAAGTTCAAATCCCAGCTCCACCACTGACTTGCTCCATGACTTTGGGAAAGCCACTCCACCTCCTCGCTCTTGGTTTCCTCATCTGAAAAATGGGGCTTATACATCCCTACTTCATGGATTGTTGGTGAGGATTAAAAGTTTACAGAAAAGTTCCAGGCACATAGGAGGTACTCTGCCTGGCACGGAGAAGTGTTTTCGAATGCATGCTAAACGGCTGGAGGGAGCGGGGAGGGAGGGATGATACGGCAACCACTATGTGCTATTAGAGGAGAGGAAACAAGGGAAGAGATGAAATGTGTGCTCAGCAAGGAGGTCATTTCTCCCTCCCTGAGAGCAGCAGAGATGGGAGGACATGGGCTCCTGCCCCCACATCAGAAATCTGCCTTGCTTGGAACCCCCCAGTGGAAACTGGCCAGGAAAAAGAAAAGTCTACCATCCACTGATTTGGGATCTGAAGAGGCTCATTCAAAGGACAACCAGAGAGGACTGGGAAGAGGAGAATGGAATGAAAGTGCATTGAGCACCCAGAGAGCACCTGCCATGGGCTGGGTATTCTGCACCCACTGTCTCACTGGCTCCCCAAACAGCTCCATGCAGCGGCAAACATCACCCCACGTTACATGTGGGGAAACTGAGGCTTGGAGCAATTAAGCCATCTGTCCAAGCTCACAGAGGCAGTTGGTAATATGGGGAAGGCTTGAACCCAATTCTTCCAGTTCCAAGTGGGTATGACTCAGATTGGAATTACTATGCTACCTTCATTTTAAGATGAGGAAACAGATTCAGGGGCAAGCAGAGACTAGCTACGGTCTCTGGGGCTCAAACCCAAGTCCAATTGGCTCCTCTGCTCCCCAGGGGCAGGGCAGGAGGTCTCCTTCCAGGAGGAGGCGGCCCCTGCGCCACCCCTCCCCCTCCCCCTCCTCATCCTCAGGCCTACTGCGGGGGCGGATGAGACGCCACCGCCACCTGGCGGCCAGGTGGGGAATCCCGAGGCGAACAGGAGATCCGCGGGTGAATGGGTGCGCACCGGCCGTGCAGAGCCGGACAGTCCGCATGGGGAATGCCCGATTCAGTCTGGTGAGGGAGGTGGGGCGTTATAAACAATAGTTCAGTTTTGATCCAAACCAGGACAGAGAAACTGGGTTCAAATCCTCTCACAGTATGACCTTGAGCAAGTCATTCCACTTTTCTGAGCCTCGGTTTCTCCATCTGTAAAAGGGGGGTAATAACAGGATCTACTTCCCGGGGTTATTCTGCAGATTAATGAGCCAACGTATGTAAAGGTTCAGCACAGTGCCTGGCACTTGGTATACGCTCAGTGTCAGTCGCTGTGGTCATTTTCATTATTATTATCAACATCATTACCACCTGCCCCTCCTGCTACTTCCCCGTGCGACAATCCAGCAGAGAGCAGCCCCCAAACCACCCCACCCAATACTGCCCCCACCCTCACAGAACTTTCTTCCTGTCCCGGAGCAGCGCCTGTTTCCCTCGGCCCTGACCGCCTGGAGTTTGACATTCTGTCTCCTGCCATCGAAGACAATGGCATCCAGTTCAAGCTGGGGGTGAGTGCCCCAGGACCTCGAGAATAAAGGGGGACTTCACTCCCCTTCTCTGACCACAAGAGTCAGGCACCATGGGCCTGCAGAAGGGGAGGAAACCCCAGTCACACTTAGGACCCATGGGCTGATTTAGAAAAGTCACAACAGGCAGAACACATGCAAGCCATTGGCGGGGGTGGGGGGTGGAAACCCGGTAGGCAGAGTCTAAGGACCACATGCAGATCATCTGCCCAGGGGATCTGCCCTCAACCCTCATCTCCCCTGTCATCGCCCCGAATGCGTGCACCGGGGCCCTTGGCCTTTTTCTCAGGCAAGTCCCTGCGAATCCCTAAACCTTTGGCGACCTTGAAACAAGAGCCCAGGATTGAGACATCATTGAGAATCATGCAGACCTAAATTTCTCTCCCAGCCCCATGACTCCTGGGCTGTGTGACTTCGGGCAAGTTTCTTCATCTCTCTGAACCTCCATTTCCTTATCTGCAAAATGTAAATCCTAACAGTCACTGGGGAGAGAATGAAATGAGACCACGCCGGGCAGACAGGACGTGCCTGGTAACTGTCAGCCCTCTGTAAAACGTGGAGCCGCACACCACGCTGGGGTGCGCTCCCTGAGGGCCTGACCTGCCCGGTAGTGTGACTCCCAGGCTAGTTTTTATGGATCCCTTAAAAAATTGCAGCATCAAGTACTTCCATCCATTTTGTTACAGTTTTGAATTTTCCCTTCATGCAAAGGGTTTGAGGTATCTGAGAAGTTGAAATGTAAGTGAAAAATAAACTATCTAGGTTAAAAGATAAAAATCAGAGGTTATCTGAGGGCTGCAGGTGAAGTAGATGTCGCCCGTCACCTGAGACAGCGCACAGCCTCCAGCAAGGCACTGAATTCCAGGCTAAGCTTCCTGGCAGCGAGTGCACAAAGGCAAACAAGCGGAATGGTGTTCCTTCCTCCTGCTTTGTTCTTGGGTGAGCTGTAGTTAGTTTCTCAGCTCGCTCCCTGCTCTGCATCCCCTCAGGCCAGGCTGCTGCACTTAAAGGGAACCGTGACCGTGACCAAGTGGTTCAACAACTCTGTGGCTTCCCTGACGATGCCCACCCTGCACAGCGCCCCGTTCAGCCTCGTCGTGAGGCAGGACGTTGTGAACGCTGCGGTGGCTGCCTTGCTCCCTACAGAAGAACTCATGGTCCTGTTGGACTACGTGGTAAGCCTCAGCAAGGGACAGAGGATGGGACCACCTATGCTGCATCATGGGAATTTCCTGAAGCAAAGGGGGTGCAAGGACCCCCAGGCCCCTAAGCAGGGATCCCCTGTCAGGCTCAGCTTAAATCCCTCCAGTAATGGAGAGCTCACTCCCTCCCCTAATAGACTCCACCTCTGACATAGACCTGAAGCTGAAACCTCCCTGTAACATCCAGCCCGGGCCCTAGATCTGCCATCTGAAGGACAGATTCAGATGCATCTGTCTCCTCTACCGAATACCAGTCCTGCGGAGTCAGAGGGCATCTTAGACACTGAGTGGTCCAGGGCTGGCAGATGTGCTGCTGCCCGCACTGTGGGGCCCATGGCAGACATCACTAATCGATCAGGGCCCTCCTTCCTCCTGAGTCTAGATGCCAACACAACCTTGAAATCCTTATCAACATAGCACAATGGACAACCGCCACAAGTCAACTATATTGTGCCACCTCCTCCAGGGTGACTGGTGGGGAAACTGAGGTCCAGAGGGGAAAAGGGTTGGCCCAAAGTTATGGGAAGATGGCAGGACTTCAGGTAGGCTGACAGACAACAGATAACCAAGCTCTTGGGGGACTGAGATGGCAAGAAAATGGGAATGGTCACCACCCATCACATTCATGATTGTGATAAGAATTGGAATCACTTCTCTATGTCCTCTGGGAGCAGGGAGCTGCCCACAGACCACAGCCACCAGCAGCCTACAGTAAAAGTTCAGGCCAGCGGGGACCCCATGCCCCATAGCAGCTGACCTAGGGGCTGTTTTCCCACCAATGACAAACACATAGCCTAAACCACTTTTCTGGGGTCCTAGGAAACCTTCGTCCTGGCAGCAGGCACAGAAGTTGTGCCTCCCCTGTCCCCTCCAGCCGACTGACCCTCTCTGGCTTCTTGTCATCCTCAGCTTCCTGAACTGGCCCGTCAGCTGAAGTCGAGCATCAGGGTGATCAGTGAAAAGGTTGGTCCCTCTGCCATCTGTGGCTTGGTGGGTGTGTGCTCGGTCTGTACCCAGGCCTCTGGGAGTAGAATCTGTGCAGGACCCTCTTTCCTTCCAGCACTGGGGGACTCAAATCAGGTCCCTGTCCTCACAGAGATTTCATTCTCGCAGGCCAGTTTGACCTGAATCAAATAATCACATGCATGACATTTCCGTTGCAGGCGCAGTAAGAGAGGACAGGTTCTCGGGGTTATGAGAACATTATGGGCACCTGATCTAGTCTGGGAGCTCAGGGAGACTTCCCTGCAGGGAAGGGATTCCAGACAGAGAGAACAGCAGACCAAGGCTGCCGGGAGCCCAGAGAGGATAGGAAGGCCAGGCCACAGGGGGCCACTTGGGGCCTGTGGGCCACGGTGAAGCACGTGGGAGGCCACATGTGGCTCTGATGTCCTTCCAGGCTGCAGATCAGCTGGGGCCCACCCAAATTGTGAAGATCGTAACTCAGGATACACCTGAGCTCCTCCTGAGCCAAGGCAGTGCCAAGGTGGCCCAACAGATTGTGCTGGACTTGTTCCCCACCAGTGAAGCCCACCGCCCCTTCTTCACCTTGGGCATCGTGAGTTCAGTTGTCTGTGACATTGGCAGCAGCCTGGGGGACACTCCTGTTCACCGTTCTTGTTCATCTTCTTGCTTTGTTAAACATTTCCACCACTCTTGTCACCTAGCAGGGGTTGGGGAGAGGAAGCTCTGGACCAAGAGTCAGGAGCTTTGGGGGCCTAACCCTGACCCTGTGACTTTATTAGTCAGGGATCTCTGGGAAAAAATTCAACTCACATGCACAAAAGGAATTGTATTAGTTCACATAACTAAAAAGTCCAGATGGTATTGGCTTCAGGAATAGCTGGATCTAGGTGCTCAAACAATCTAGCAGCCTTGTTTTCCTTTGTGCAACCTTCATCCTCAGGCAAGCTCTTCCCTCATGGAAGTGCCCCAAGCTGTATCGGGCTTATATCCTATCAGCCTGGCAATCCCAGCAGGAAGAACCTCTCTTTCCCAATAGTCCTAGCAAAAGTCTCAGGGCTGACTCTCATTGAATGAGCCCAGGTCATGTGCCCATTCCTGAGCCAATCAGTATGGCCAGAAAAATAGAATATGTAAATTTCCTGAGCCAGGACAGGTACACACCAGAGTGGGGGGCGGGAGGGTCCATCCAAACCACAGAGACTGAGAGGAGGAGGGACAATTATTCTACAATGGGGCAATAATAGGACCCACCTCATAGGGTTGTGAGGGTGCCATACAGATTGGCTGCTGTCATCATCGTCATCATCATCATTGCCCTCAACAAGCCTATATTGTAATCTGTTAAACGGAGAATGGGTACAAGTACTATCCCATTTCATAGATGAGGAAAGTGAGGCCCAGAGAGGTCAAACTCTTTCCCAAGGACACAGAGCCAGTAGCTAAGATTCAGACCATGTCAGCTTGACCCCAGAGCCTCCTTGTGCAACCCCTAGCCCCACACTCGATGCATCTGCTTACGAGAAATAGGGCCTGGGCTTCTCTTGTTGCAGGAAGCCAGTTCGGAAGCTCAGTTTTATGCCAAAGGTGACCGACTTATGCTCAACTTGAATGAACTCAGGTAAACGTGTAAATCATTGTAAAGATTCTGCTGATGAAAATGAGCCCCGCCGGTGACCGTGGTTTCTTTCAACGCCCAGTGTGTGGGTATCAGGCGAAGGCCGCCCCAGGACTCCCCTGCTGTCGGGACTGAATGTGGGGGAGAGGGAAGGGAAACGAAGTGGCCAAGCCCTACCCAGCACCACCCCCTCCGCAGGGGGCAGCCCATCCTGGCTACCTCCAGGACAGCAGCAGTGACAGTCACACCCTAGGGCAAGAGTGCACCGTTGCCGTCTGTGCCCTACCTGGTTCCCCAACCCCATCCCACCCCCTTCCTGCTGCCCGGAGTGAGTTCAAGGGGTGCAAACTGGAGCCTCCTGGAACGAGTCGGGCCCAGGGCTGTGTTTTGATCAGCCCACACAGGGTCGGGTTTTTCCCACATAAATTAGTTGTGAACATATAAAAATCTGACTATTCGGCTGCCCGGGGCCCACATTCCTACACAGCAATAGACGGCTGAGCGGGGACTGGGTGCCCCTTGGGAAAGGGGCTGGGGCTCCCTAGTCCCCTACAGCCCTCACTCCTGCAGTTGGCGTTTCTGTCCTTTGACTGCTGTTTGTTTCTGTGTCCCCCACCCGCCCACCACTGGAGTGCGAGCCCCACGAGGCAAGGACTTGGTTTGGTTCACAGCTGTAGCACCAGAGCCTGCGCTGTGCCTGGCACAGGCTAGGTGCTCGATAAACAGCTGTCGCATGAATGAACGGATGCGCGAGCGGGACTCCAGGGGCCACTGTCACAGGCATCTTCTGTTGCAGGTCCGATCAGATCCAGCTGATGAATTGGGATAGTAACTGGTTCGATGTAAGTATTAACGGATTATCCCTGAGGGCGCAGGGATGGCCTGGAATGGCCTAATGTGAAGACATTGCCCAGGATTTGCTTCAAACAAGGTCTCCCTGGAAGCCCCACCGTGGGCTGGCCAGCCTCCACTCATCCACTGAAGCCCCACCTCCCAGCTCAGGCGTTTACTGACACAGCTGAGAACACACACACACACACACACACACACACACACACACACACACACTCACACAAATACCCACACTCACAGATATGCATTCACTTTCTTTCAGTGAAATTTCGATCCTAAATTAGAAAACAAATGCCCTCGGTTCACATCTCATTTTGCTCACGTAGATGCCTAGTGACCCTGGGCAGCCCCTTCCATGTGACCCTGTTTCCCCACCTGAGTCAGACCAAACCGGACATCTCAAACTGCCGGAATCCTGGCCTCTGCCGCATCTCCTTTGGTCTTTATATTTTGTTGTCTTTTTAAAATGTTTTTTGACTAATATTTTAAAACAGGGAGATTTCCACATGAAAATCAGGACTTCTGGCTTCCCTCCAGAAGTTAAAAGCTCAGGCAGGCTAGGCACAGTGGCTTACACCTGTAATCCCAGTACTTTGGGAGGCCAAGGCAGGAAGATCATTGGAGTCCCGGATGCAAGATCAGCCTGGGCAACACAGCAAGACCCCATCTCTACCAAAAAAAACCAAAAATGCTTGGGCAAGGCAGGGCAAAATTCCCGCAGGTCCAGTTCGGTTAGAACAGAGCAGTGGAGGCCCTGAGGAGGGGGCACCCCAGTGCCCCCACATACTGGGCCCACGGGGCAGCTGAGTTCATGTCCCGTCCCAGCCTGTCTGGTCCCAGGAGCCCTTGCAGCTCTGACTAGCTGGGAACCTGGGATTCCAGCATCTCCACCGGCTTCCTCACCTTGGGGTGAGCTGTGCCCACGCAGAATGATGGGGAAGACTTCAGATTCTCAGCCAGGGTGACACAGCCCCTTCTCTCTCACAGCCTGAAATTCTGAAAAACGTCACCACTGAGATCCTCGTCTCCATCTTGCTGCCAAACGAGAATGGTGCGTCCCTTTGCCATCTGTCCCCCTCTGTCCCCAGGGCGTTGGTTTACTTCTCCTGCTTGCATCTCCATTTGGGGCCCCTTTCATTCATTTCCCACCCACCCTTCAAGGCCCAGTTCAAGCTCTGCCTCCTCCTAGAAGCCTTCCAGGCCACCCAGCTGGAAACGTCCTCTCCCACCACCGACCTCACAGCCCAACTCCTGTACTAGCGCCTGAGCCTGGGCTTGCAGAGATGAGCAGGCAGCGCCCCAGCCTCCCAGGGCTGACAGCAGGGAGGAGACACAGCTGTGAGCAGACAACCAGAGCACGCTCGGTGCCTCAGCAGACCTGGGTTCAAGTCCTGTTCCCCTCTTGCTAGCTGCCTGGCCTCGGTCAAGCTGCCTAATCCTTCTGAGCCTCAGTTTCTCCACTTGTAAAATGGGGAAATAAAAGCACCTTCCTTGGAAGCACAAATGGGATGATACTTGCAAAGGGCAGAGGGATTGCCTGGCACAGTCAGGGCTCAATGTTTCTTAGCTGAGGCTGCTGCTGTCGTGATGTTTGTTACTAGTGGAGGAAGCAGAGAGAGAAGGTGGAATTACTTTAATTAAGCCTCAGGTCATGGGGGTGGGGACAGTTGATAACCTACGTCAGCCTCGCCTTTATAATTTCTTAATTTTATTAGAGTGGGGGAATCTCAAAGCATAGACATCTCTGCTGTGGATGATGGGAGCCCCTGATGGTTCTTGAGCAGGAGTGTGAGAGGATATGAGGGCGGCACTTCGTGAGCAGCCAGAAGCTGGTGCCAGGGGCAAAGGGTGGGGAGATGAGGCTGGGACCAGAGAACAGGTACGCAGAGGCAGAGGGGACAGTCCAAAGTGGGTGTGCCAGGAGCTATGGGCCTGCCCGTGGCCGCCCAGTCCCACCCCAGGCCCACCAGTCTCTGACCATGTTTGTTATTTCAGGCAAGTTAAGACCCGGGATCCCAGTGCTGATGGTGAAGGCCTTGGGATTCGAGGCAGCTTCGTGCTCCCTGACCAAGGTGAGTAGGGCGTGCACCGCCCTGAGGAGGGCACGGCCACTGAGAGAGCCCTGGCTGGGAGGCGGGCCTCAATCCGGTCCTGGCGCTGCTGGTCACTTGTTGGGACTCTAGGCAAGTCCCTTCACCTCTCGGGGCCTCATCTCCTCATCTGCAAGTGAGAAGGTCAGCTGTGCCCTAAGGGACCCTCCTAGCCTGAGTCAATACACTTTTCCACCTCCCTTGTCATTCATTCATTCATTCATTCGTTCATTCAGTGAATATTTTTTGAGGGTCTTCTGTATGCCAGGTGTGCCTCTAAGTGCTTGAGGCTATGGAAATGAACAGAGAACATCCCCATCTTTGCAGAGCCCACGTCCTAGCAGGAAAGGCAAATACGTAAACCCATAAATATGTAACATCGGGTCGAAGATAATGGCCGAGAATAAAAATAAAGCAGCTCAGGAGGAAGAGAGTGATGCCAGGGAAGGGGGTGATGTTTTAGATGGGGTGGCCAGGGAAGGACTCTCTGAGGAGGTGACATTGGAGCCGACACCTGAGGAGGTGAGGGAGTGAGCCCTGTGGGTAGCTGGGAGGAGTGTCCTGTCTGAAGGTACGGCAAGTGCAAAGGCCCTGGGGCAGGGTTGTTTAATGCTCCAGGAAAGATGAGGAAGGAGGCCTGGGATCTGAGGCAGCAGACAGGGCATGTGGAGCGTAGGCCTGAGATGCCCAGACCCCTGTGTGGCTTACTGTTCACACAGACCCTCCGCCTCTGTCCCTTCCAAGAATTTTGTATGTGTGCGTTCAGGGTCATAGCCCCCAGTACCAGCGGTCACCTTGTGGAGGGCAAAACCAGCATAAACCACAACAAGGCAGGAGGTAAAAAACCTGTTTGTCTTTTCTCCTCCAATCCCAGGATGCCCTCGTGATCACCCCAGCCTCCTCGTAGCAGCCCGGCTCTCCTCTCTCCCAGTGAAGACGAGGTCGGTGGCCATCCAGGCCCAGCGGAGTCCCACCCGGGAGTGGGGTGCAAGCTCTGTAGACCATCCTCTCTGCAATCAATAAACACTTGCCTATGACTCCTGCAGTCCGGAGTGTATCTTTGTCCCAGCACAGGGTCATTTTGCCCCTGGCAGTCTTGGGGACTGGACATCTGAGCCACATCTGGGTCATGTTCAGGCACATCGGAGCCAACCTGGGCAACGTCTGAGCTATGTCTGGGCTACATTGGACCACAGGGAGGATGATGTCCATGGTCTTGCTCCCCCAGCTTCAGGAATAAGAAAGCCAGTTCTTCCTCCTGCCTTCCATGTTGGGTCAGCCTCAAGACCATCTCTGATGGGGTGGCCTTTTGGGTGGGGGACATACGTTTTGTCGATCTTGGCAGTGTGGTGGGCAGAGGGTTCTCTGAACGACGTGGCTCCAGAGGCAGATGAACGAGGCTTTGAGTTCAGGCCTGGCCCCTCAGTGCTTCTTTGACCCTGGGATATGGCTTCCTCTCTGCGGGCCTCAGTTTTATTTTCTGTAAAATGGGAAAACAGGGAGAGTCATAGTCCCCACCTTGGAGGTCTGTGGTGAGGCACGTGCTAGGTGCTCAAACATTGTCACTGCTGTTACCTGGCCTCTGGAGTTTGGGGCCTTATCACCAAAGGCCCTTCCCACTCAGACGGTGTGTGACTGCCATTTTCTCCCTGGCCTCCCTGATGCCAGGAGGCTCAGGACAGACAATGGCACCCCTGTTCTCCTGACCCCGGGCCCGCCCCCATACCAGAGCCCTTCAGCTGCACAAGGGGCCTTGCAGGATAGAATAGGGTGAGCGTTTCAGGAAAAGACATTACTCAACTTCAGAGCACGAACGGGCATAAGGACAGCTCACAGCCCAGGGAAGGGGCTTCTCCTGTCCGTTACACAAGGCACGGGCCAGGACAAGACCCTGAACGAGGCGCGACAGCAGCGTCAGCGGCTACTTCCAGAGCAGCTGCCGAGTGCCGGAGCTCCCCACAAGTCCCGGCTCCCAGTCACACTTTGCGATCTGAGGACCGGGTAGGAATTTGCTCCCTACACACCACATTGCACTATTTTTCTAAATTATGTAAATCTGGGTTTGAACCCCAGCTCACAGGGGAGGAGAGAAAGTCAGCCTCCACCGCAGCCTTGTCCTGCGGTAGGTCTCTTCTGCCTCCCTAGAGTCCTACGAAGAGCTGTTGGGGGCTTCCAAGGAGCCTGGAGAAGGGGCAGAGCCTCCGGTCTTGGTACCCCCCAGGCCCGATGAGGGATCTCCGTTCCGGCCCACACGATCCTGTCGGGGCACGGGACGGTTTTCCAAAACAGCTGTAACCATGGGTCCTCGGTCCGACCATCCACGTCCCTGGGGCTTCCTGGGAGGCGGGGGTGGATAAACAACCCCAGCCCCCTCACCCCTCGGGGCGGGGAGCAACTCCGAGGCACCTGCTCTGGCCTGGCTCCAGAGCGCCCCGCGGTGGTGACTGGCTTGAGGGCACACGTGTCACAGGCTGTCTCCCAGCCCTGCCTCATCTCCCGTGCTCCCCGCGGTCACCTCCCAAGTCAACTCCTGCACCCCAGGCCCGCTCTCAGGGTCTGCTTCTTGGAACCCGAACCAGGATGCCGTGCGCTCCACGCCGGTACTGTTGCAGGGTCTTACGGACTCACCCCACCCCCGCGCCTGCGCTGACATCCCGCACTGTCCTGGACACTCAGATGAAGCAGTGAGCCCGAGAGCCTTTTTCTGCCCCAGGCAGGAGGAGGACAGCCCTTGGCAGCAACACTGAAACCCGACCGCAGAGATGAGGGGGGCCCACGGAGTCTTAGAGCATCTTGCAACCCAAAAAGTCTGGGATTCTGAAATAAGAACCCCCGCTCTAGTACAGCTACCGAAGCATCCCAACATTAGCCAGGTGCTAATGTCAAAACACTGGCCAGTGAGAACTTCAGAGCTAGCTAACATCGACCTTGCGTGTCCTGTGCAGCTGCTATCTTCCAGAACCAGCCCTTCCACCGTCAGCCCCGCTGCCCCACACACACACCTGCAGCCACAGAACAGAGTTTAACACCTGCCCTGACCATGCCCCTAAGTTGTGAAAGGGAAAGAAACTAATCACAGGGAAAACCCCACGGAAAATCTGTAAGATTGGGTCATGCTCGCCGCGGGGGTGACCACACTGGACAGCCGTTAATGAACATCAACACTGACACAGCCAGCTGTGCACATTCACAGTGGGGACACCAGGATTCCACACAAGAGGACCTTTGTACCTCAGCTTGATCGAGAGTGAGGACTCAGGGTCTTGGAGCTCCACGACTTAGTAACACCAAATTTCCCTTTCACTGGGTGGTCATGCCGCTCTCTGGGCCCTGATTTCAAATCCCAGCCTTATTACAGACATGCTGTGTGATCTAGAGCAAGGTACTTAACCTCTCTGAGTCTCAGCTTCCTCATCTATAAAATGGAAATTAAAACAAGTAACTTCTTTGAACCCTTCCTATATGCCAACCCCTGTACTGATGAGTTGCCTCAACAAACCTTCACAATACCCAAAAGACATAGGTGGATTTATTATTCCCATTTTACAGACATGAAAAGTGAGGCTCAGGAGGGTAAATAACTTGCCCACAGTCGCACAGTTTCTGAGTGATGGTGGCAATTTAAACCCAGGCCTGTCTGGCTATAGAGGCCATGCCCTTGGTGACCACACCATAGCAGAGACGATGGCATGGACGACATATATAGAAAGGTCATGGGGAACGGCCACAAGGTGGATGCTGACCCCTCGCCGCCCCGCCTCTGCCACTCGCCTGCTCTCCTCCCTCCACCCCATCCCATACAATCACTCCCTTGGGTTCTGTGACGGCCACATCCTATATTAGGAGCCTCCTCGGGGCCCCTCTTGAGAGCTGGAGGCCCTGCCCAGGACCCAACGCTCTGATGCTGTTCCAGAAGGAAAGAGCCCACCCTCGAAACCACAGGGCCCCACCCACTTCCTTCCTGGGGTCTGCTGGCTCAGGGCCCAGAGTCTGCCCCTCAGGCCACAGTGACGGCCCTGTCAGTTTTGCCCAGAAGCCCCCTGCCACCTGGTGCCAAGAGGACCCCTCCCTCTACTGAAGAGCCCCTCTGAGCCACAGCCCTGGCCACGGGCTGCACTTCCTGCCCATGTGCCCACCCACCTGGGCTTCAGAGCTCAGGTTATAAAAGCTGGCTTTCTGGGAAGCTGGAGACAGAGGCCAGGGAGAGACTCCGGACAGCCCCATCCTTGGAGAGGTAAGGCCAAGGAGGTCAACGCGGCATTTCTCAAATACGTCTTGAGCGCCTACACTAATGTGGTGGAGTGGGAGGAGAACTGGAATAGAATCGCAGCTCTGTCACTTACCACCTGTGTTACATTGGGTAGGTCGTTTCGCCTTTCTGAGCCTCAGTTTCCCCATCTGTATAATGGGCCTCATATCGATGATCCCAGACCACTGCGGTGAGGACTCAGCAAAGCTCACAAAGCTCTTGGCGTGGTGCCGGCAGTCAGGGCTTCAGAAGAAGTCAGGGTGGTATGGCTGACGCAGGGCAGGCGGTGGAAAGGGCTGGAAGACAGGCGTGAAGTGCTGAGGGCAGGGAGGGTGAGAACCCCAGCTCAGGTGAACTGATGGGAAACACTGCCTGACATAGAGACCGCCTAAACGCCGGCTGGAGGAATAGTGGATGAATTTAAGATCAGCCTGAAAGCAAAACTCCCATAGGCAAACCAACACAAAACGTTCTTTTTCTATTACCCAATATAGTCACTGTTTTGAATTCGTGTGCCACTAAATGGCAAAAAACTGGATACTTGAGGCAATGCCAGGTCTTCCTCAGGCACCCCAGAGTAGGCTTGACCACTTGGGGGTCTCCTCTCCCCGCTCAGGGGCAGCGTCTACCCCCTGGGTGGCTTCCTCGTGGGCGTGACACGAGGGCAGTGGTGGCTCCCTGCTGGCCCTGCTTAGGCTGACATCTGCCCTGGAGACGTCTGCATCCTGGCTGGTCACTACTGCCTGGCATCCCAGGGGCTTCGGTTCCTGGTGGGGTGCTCCTGCTCACCCAGAAATACCCTGCCGCAAACTCTGGGGTCTCGGCTACACCCTTTGGGCCATCTGGGCTGGGCTGAGGTCCTGCTGGTAGGGACAGTGCAAACGCTCGGGTTGAAATGTCCCCCTACTGCTTGGTACGGATCCGTGGCTTCAAGCCCCCGCAGCCACTGTGGACCTCCCCTGCAACCTCGATCCCACAGCCGTCTCAAGACCCAGAAGGCTCCAGTGTTGAAAGGAGCGCTACATCCTTTAACCTCCCGCGGTGTCACCCAGCCACGTTAGCAGCTGCGGGCGCTTGCCGTGTGCTCAGCCCTTTGCACATGGTATTGAATTTCTTCCTCACAACAAACTACCACTGCCCCATTTTACAGATGAGAAAACTGAAGCATGGAGAGGTCGAGTGACTTGCTCAGGTCACACAGGAATTGGCAGAGCCCAGCTTTGGAGCCGGCCCACACAACGGGGAAGGACGCTCGGGCCCAGCGATCCGCGAGCACAAACGTGGTGCTGGGAAGCGCAGGCTGGGTCAAGGATCCGGAGCTGGGCGTGGGGCAGGGGAGGACAGCTGGAGAGCTGGTTCTGGGAGACGCAGAGCTGGGAGACGCAAGGGGATGGGTCCCCAGCAAGGACATCACTGTTCCCCTGTGTTTTCGCAGGTCCTAGCCAGGAGGATGCTGCTGCTCTGGGGTTACTGCTGTGTCAGGGGCTGCTGCCCCAAGCCCAGGGGGAGGCCCAGCACCTGCTCCATCTGCGGATCAGCAACAATCAGCTGGAAACGGGTAAATGCTACGGGGCGAGCATGGGAGGCAGGAACTCAGAGACAGTCGGGGTGAGAAACGGCACTGCCTCCTGCTCAAGGCCCCTCCTCCTTTGGCCTCCCCCTTTCCAGCCATGGAATTCACCTTCCTTCACCCAGAGCTGTCCCTCCCCTGCTCCAACACCTGCCATGGCTCCCCAGTGCCCTCAGGAGAACCTCCAAGCTCCTCATCCTGGCACTCAAGGGCCTGCACCTCTGGCCTCGTCCACACCACCTTCCCTGACCACCCTGTAGCCTTCACGGGTCCCTGCTTGCTACGCTGCTCCTTCTGCCTGAAGAAGGAGTCTCTGCTTCCTCTGGGTTCTCATGGCCCTTTGGTGAAGTCTCCTGTGTGGCCTTATCCAAGTGCATTGCACCTGTCGTCCTGTCTCTCCATCTGTTCTCTGTTCTTCTCTCTGCCTAATTGTTCACTGTGAGCTGCTTGTTGTCCACCCATCTCCGACCCCATTCACCACACTCCAGCCTCACGGACCTTTCTGTTCCCTAAACTCACCAGCTCATCACCACCCCAGGGCCTTTGCACATGCTGTCCCTCTGCCTGCACTGCTCTGCCCCAGATCTCTCAGCAATGGAGTCCTTCACTTCATTCAGGTCTTGACTCAAATGCCTCCTCCTCTGACAGGCCCTCCCCAGTCACCCCTAAAATAGACCCCACTCCAGTCATGCTCGAACTCGACTCCATTGTATTTTCTTTGTAGCACATTCACTATCGAAAAAATCATCTTGCTTGCTGATGTGACTGCTCAGTGGTTGTCTGTCTCCCTTGCTAGAAAGTAAACTCCATGAGGGCAGGAGTCACATTGCTCCTGTCCCCTGAGCCCAGGAGAGAGTAAGCGCTTAAGAATTACTTATTAGTGGATGACTGTCAAAATTGGCGCAGAGCAGGTGGTAGCGGCCTTTGTCCAACGACTGAACGAAGGCTGAAGCCCCACGCTGAGGAGGGGCTTGTGTCCTCAGCCATTTCAGACCTGTTCTCAGAGCACCACATCGTGGACCACCTGGTCGGCCTGCCTGTGACAGGGGCCATGAGCGAAAGCGTCGCTGTCCTGGACCACCTGCCCTTTGTGAGAAAAGGCCTTTCTAAGAAGAGCAGTGGACTGGACCTGTCACTGGTCGGGGACCTGCTCTCAAGGAAGAGCCTCCCGCTGCTAAGAGACCTGCTCCAGGCAGGAGGGTGAGTCCCCAGCCGAGGATGCCTCTGGCCTTTCCTGTTCCCTGAGCTGCTGTGTCCTCCCTGGCAAGTGCGGCAGGGGAAGCGGGAAGCCCAAGTGTCCCTGAAGGTTCTCTACAGCCTGGACGGCATGAGCAAGCGCGTTTTTCTCGCCCCCGTACCTCTCTGAGCCACTTGAAATCTTCCTAGGAAAAAAGCAGAGTGTCCATCTGGGGTCACAGCCTGGCAGGACTCCCGCCCTCCACATCCAGCCTACACGTCGGTTTTGTAAACTTACACAGAGTTTTTAAAAACACATATTTTTTTGAGACAGGGTCTCGCTCAGTCTCCTGGGCTACAGTGCAGTGGTGTGTGATCATAGCTCACTGCAGCCTCAAACTCCTGGGCTCAAACAATCCTCCTGCCTCAGCCTCCTAAGTAGCTGCAACTACAAGTGCATGCCACCATGCCCGGCTAATTTTTCTTATTTTTTGTAGAGATGGGGTCTCACTGCATTGCCTAGGCTGGTCTCGAACTCCTGGGCTCGAGTGATCTTCCACCTCAGCCTCCCAAAGTGCTGGGATTACGGGCGTGAGCCATTGTGCCTGGCCTATATTTCCCTTTTTATGAGGACACCAGTCATGCTGGATTAGGGGCCCACCCTACTTCAGTGTGACTTCATCTCAACCTAACCAAGAACATTTGCAACAACCCTATTTCCAAATAAGGTCCCACTCTGAGGTATTGAGGGTTAGGACTTCAACATATGAATTTGGAGGCAGGAGGACACAATTCAACTGTAATACTGATTCTCTCTAAAGCAAAGATCTGGCCAGGCCTGCCCTGTCCTCCCACGTGACAATCACTGGTGTAAGGCCCGTAGCCCCTGAGTCGGTCCCCATCACCCCCTCCACTCGCTTCCATTGCCTGCTCGGCCCTGAAGGCGACTGAGTCTGAGACTCCTGGTAAAGTAAGTGCCAACGTAAATGAATGGTGTTGATTTGGGTCGGGGCCCCTGCCCTAACCACAGGCACACCGCTGAATCCACCCCCCAGCATGAGCAGGGAGAGCACACAGATCCTAAGACCCAGGGGAAATTTTCTGACGGGGATGAAATGAAACGAAAAGCCAGGGCACTGGGTGGGTGGGGCACTGCCCAGAGAGGCTTGGGAGGAGGGTGCTGGGCCCACTCTGCCCCAGCCTGTGCCAAGGCAGCAGCGTGGGCAAAGGAACGCCCCACATAGTCCAAGTCATTCTTAAAAACCCCTCCAGAGCCAGGCGTGGTGGTACGTGCCTGTAGTCCCAGCTACTTGGGAGGCTGAGACAGGAGGATCACATAAGCCCAAGAGTTCGAGGCTGTAGTGTGCCACGATCATGCCTACAAATAGCCACTTCACTCCAGCCTGGGCAACATATCAAGACCCCCATCTCCAAAAAAAACAACTTCCAAAAGTTCCATGCCGGAGGCGGGACAGCCTTCCGGGGAGCCTGGCCCGGCCAGGTTTTCCTCCAGCGTTTGGGTCTGTTGCTCCCTATTCCAGTCGCACCAGATGAGTCATCAGCTTGTATCTAATGTTCAAAAGGTACATAAAACGCTGGGCTCCTCTCAGCTCAGGGAGATGCTGGGACCCGAGGCCACCGAAGGCAGCAGATGGTCCCCGAGGGGACAGCCGCGGGCTCCCCAGCCACCTTGCATTTCCTGACTCCTGCCTGCTCGCTTTCCTTGGCAGATGCTCACGCTCGAATTCAGATGGGTCAGATGTGCACAGACAGCTCTTCCACTGTGGTCTCCCCCATTTATAGAGGTTGACACTGAGGCCCAGAGAAGGGAAGGGATTTGTCCAGGTCTTCAAGGCTTGGAGACCAGAACTAGAGTTCAGTGATCTATAGCTGGGCTGGTGGCAAGGGAAGAGGTTGTCCCAAAGCCGCCCCGAGCCCTCCTGGGGTCTGCCCCATTCCAGCCAGTGCAGATACACACACTCCGCAGAGTCACAGAGTCCTGGTCAGGCCACGCCAACACCCTCTATGCCTTCATAGTTTGGTCGTGGAGGATGCCAAAGGACCTGAGGTCACCCTGCAAATCCTAAGCGACAGCCTGTTGCAGGTCACGTTGCACTGCAAACTGTACCTCTCGCTCCGGGAGTAAGTATGCGTGGGCGCTTCCTCACCATGCACTCGGGGGCCGGGGAGCCCAACCCTCACTGCCATGACTCAAGGGGCAGCCATGCAGGGATAGCAAAAGCCACAGTCATCCTTTCCACTTGGGTACGTTTCAAAGCCATTTTCACTGATGGAGAAACTGAGGCAAGGAGTGGGAGAGGAACCTACGCGGCAACACACAACACAGGGGAAGCCAGTGGCAAAGGCTCAGATAAAACCCTCCGACTCCCACATCGAGGGACATGCACCCCATCTGAGTAAACGGGCAGGTCACTGCATCCACAGGACAACTCAAGGACAGTCTGGTTCAGTCTGGCACTCCTGGGCCGGGCGACCTGAGCAAGGGCGTCCTTTCCCTGGACCTGTTTCCGCATCCATAGAACGGGCATAACGCAGGTTCCCTACTGCACCAGGCGGTGGTGAGAGTTCACCTGCAAAGCTCTGAGCTGTGGATGACTGCACAAACCCGGGCTTTCAAATGCAGCAACCAACAGAGGCAGTGATACCAACCAGCGTTTGCATGTGAAACAGGAACATTCCTAAACACCTGTTTTTCTTGTAAAATATGGCTTTCTAGGTCTAGCTTCCCCTTGCAACAGAGATATGAGCACAAAGAAACATCTTTGATAGAGACTTAGGCACACAGAGAGACTTCTCTGCTCTATGGTAAATATACCATCACCCTAGCAGTGACGATAGAGTGAAAATGCAACTTGACCATTGGCCTGGTGGGACCACAGCAAACCGGAGAGCACGTGGCCATCACTGCCCCGGGTGTTTGCCACCCTGTGGGGATGCTGACCCAGTGTTGTCAGATCTTCCAGGTTTCCCAGATTTTTAATGAACTTCCCTAGTTTCTCACTGGAGCCCTCCAGGCAACCGCAGGCTGCCAGCTTCTTGCTTGTGGTCTCTGGTCTCAACCTTGGGCTCTGGCTTGGCGCCTGCCCAGACATACTGTCCCTGCAGGATCCTGCAGCTCAAAGTCATCAAAAACATTCGCATTGGAGTACGGCTGGAACAGACAGGAAATAAAACCAAGGTGGCCTTTGAGGAGTGCCACACCCCACCTGGATACCTGAGCATCGAGGTGCTGGAGCAGTGAGTACCTGGGCGGGGCCGGACACCAGCCCTTCCTCCACTGATCCTCCACAGAAACTCAGGGCTGGGACTGCCTCTCCCCAGCCTGGTTGTGACCAGAGTGACCACGGCGTCAGGGCAGGGTCACCCCCAAGGCCACAGACTGCACACGCCACCTGCCACATCTCCTGCCTCCACGCTGTCAACACTAAGCGTATTTATCCACCCAGGTCCAAACCTCGGTTTGGTCACTTCCCAACGATGGGGACGTGGGCAACCTATTTGACCTCTAGGAGCCTCCATCTCCTCACGGGTAAAATGGAATCGCTCATAGTACCAGCCGGCGCGGGTGGTTTTGGAAAAGAGATGAGCTAACCCACACGGCCCACTTAGCACAGAAACTGCCACATGAGGTGGCCACTATCATTCTTGTGTTTACCTGACACAACACCTCCTCCAGGAAGTCTTCCATGACCTCCACTGCTAGGCATGACCTCTCTCTGCTCGAAAATCCCGGAGACCCTTATCAGAGAGAGACATAAAGAGACAGAGACAGAGAATTAGGGAGAAATAGAGAGAAGGAGGAGAAAGCAAGAAGACAAGAAGGCGGACAGAGCAGAAGTGGAAAGGGGGAAGAGAAGAGAAGAGAGGAGGGGAGGGGAGGGAGACACCAGGCCTCGGGGGGCAGCGTCCGGGCCACACAGGCCCAGAGGGGGCGTCCTCAGCCCTGCCCCGACTCCCGCTCTGGCCAGTCTCCCCGCCATGCTGTGTCAGACCCCGCCAGCTGCCCCCTCCCCCTAGGATGGACTCCCTCCTGGTGAACGAAGTTCTGAAGTTGGTGACGAGTGTCCTGGACGAGGCGTTGCCCTTCCTCCTGCAGAAGACAGTGAGTTACCCCGCCTCCCCTGCCTCCCTGGGAGAAAGGTGTGACCCCAAGGGAGAGCCCCTCAACCTCGCCCGTCGTGCCTTCCCTCCAGGTGTGCCCCCTGGCCACCACCCTGCTCAACTTGCTGCTGGAAGACCTACTGCAAGTCACTCTGCGTAAGTTGCTACTGGCCAAGGCAGGAGCTCGTCTCCTGTCCCCCTACTGTGTGCTGGGCACTGTTCCAGGCTCTCGGAATATGATGGGGAACAAGACAGAAAACCTCTGCCCCCAGGGAGCCCACTTTCTAGGGAGGGGGAAAGGGGGCAATATAGCCTGTGACCTTGGTAAGTCATTTTCACCTTTGAGCCTCAGTTTCCCAGTCCATAGAATGGGATTACTCATAGGCCCACAGAGTAAGACTGTAGTGATAATATTAATTCATACAACCTGACACCAAGTTATTGCTAGCATGTTCACTGCTACAAGAAGCACAAGGCCAGCCCTGGAGGAGCCTGCAGCTAAGCAGAGAGGAGAAGCAGCCTCTCCCTGCCTCCCCACACCCTTGCCTCCCTCCCTGGGGCACGCTGAGCCCAGTTCCATTTCCTCATTGCAGCCCCGGCCAGCTCCGGCCCTGAGGACTTCCAGGACTTTGTCACCACCGTGGAGCTCACAGAGGAGGCCATCCTGATGAAAGTCCAGGTGCGCCTGCCCCCAGCTGGGCTGACCCTCTGGGGATGTCCCCTGGTCTGGGGGAGGCGCAAAGAGGAAAAGGAGATGGGGCTTCTCTGGATGGGAGCAAAGGGAGGAGGAGGAGGAGGATGGAGGAAGGAGAAGGAGCAAGCGAAGGGGTGCTGGGAGAGGGGGGAGGGGGAGGGGAGGGGGGGAGGGGGAAGGAGAGTGGGACGCCCCACATGCCCTGGGAGCTTGGGCCGGGCCCTGGGAGAAGAGGGCCCCGCAGGGCTGCGTGGCCAGTGAGCGAGCGCCACGCTCCAGCGAGAGGCAGGTGGGTGAGCTCAGGGGCTGTGGGGCCACACACAGCGCCCCCGCGGGAACGGACCTCTCTGATGGGGAAACCGAGGCTCAGAGAAGGGACAAGGCTGGCTGTGTCTGCCCAGGTCCTGGCCACTGCTCCTTCCCCATCCCCATGGAATGAGAGGAGGCGGGTTGGGAGGACGGGGAGGGTTTGAGCGGACAGGAAGGAGGCTCTGTCACCCGAGGTGCAGAGAAGGGACTGCATCGGACGAGGGCGAAGCAGGAAGCCCGGCTCCCGGGTCGAAAGCCCCGCCCTACCTCGTACCACGTGTGCGATGCTCAGTAAGCCACTGCACCTCTCTGGACTTCAGCTTCCTCGCGTGTCAAATGGTGGCAATGGTCGTTCCCATGTCACAGACGAGACCGCGTGTAAACGTCCAGCACCGCGCCAGGCACAGGGAGCCCGCAGTATGTTCGCTATAAACAACTGCTGGCCAGGGCGGCTGTTTCC
>RJWJ010023311.1:0-26176 GCA_004363605.1 Indri indri
CTGTCCAATTAATTTTCTTTCTATTTTTGGTAGAGATGGGGTCTCGCTCTTGCTCAGGCTGGTCTCGAACTACTGAGCTCAGAACGATCCGCCCACCTCGGCCTCCCAGAGTGCTAGGATTACAGGCGTGAGCCACCCCGCCCGGCCTCCCCAACCTTTTTGGCACCACGGACCGGTTTCATGGCACACAATTTTTCCACGGACGGGGAAGCGGGAAGGAGGTGTGGGGAGGCGGGAATCAGGCGGTGATGCGCGGCACCGTTTTCCTAACAGGCCACGGACCGGTACCAGGCCGCAGCCCGGGGGTTGGGGACCACAGCCTTAGGCGATTCAGTCTAACATCAGTGTCTCAGCTTCCCTCAATAGAGTCCTAAACCTGGCTTCAAGTTCTCTCATTCTTCATTAAATACCATCATAGGTCATTTATAAAACCTGAAACTACATTTCCCAAAAGGCCTTTATTTGTTCTCGTGGTAAAGGAGCTTAGAATTTCTACAGGTTTTACAGATCTCGCGCGATTTCGTCAAATCTCATTAAGGAGCCCAGTAGAAAGCCATTTTGTTTTTCAGGGTTTTTTGCAAGGGTACCTGAAGGGAATTTGCACCCAAGCAGCATCTGGAGTTGTCGCTGGTCTATCTTCAGCTTCACTATGTTTCCCTTGGCCAAAAACGCACTAAGCCGTCTCCAAGGTAAGCAAAAATTATTAGCAAATCACTTATAGCAGTCTTATATTCATTTGTCCTCGTCGTCGCTTGTGCCCTTTACCTCTACCAGCATCCCGACCTTCTAATTCTAAATGCTCTGTCTCCCATCTGGTCCCAAGTTATTGGGAAGATGTCCTTACCATTGGCTTTATCACCCAGTGTTTCCGTTTCAGTTCCCAGCTTGCTTTCTGTTATCCGAGTCATACCCTAGCCCTGTTTTTTAATTCTTAAGTAACCTGTGATTTCAGGGAAGGACACTCTTGGTGAACACCCCTCGTTCCTTAAGTGATGTCCTGAATTTTAGCTTTGAGGGTACATTTACTCCTAACCCAACCCCATATAGAAGAAGCTCCTATCCAGTTCCTAGTAACCGTAACGGAAGGAAACTGTAAATCTAGCCCTTCGCCTGCTTTCATCGCAGGAAGACTACTTAAATGGTAGCCATGCAGTTTTGAAGTTATTTGTGGGTTGTTAACTGAATATTAGCTTCCCTGAAAGCAATCCTATTCGGTTTTTTTCCTTATCTAAAAGTTGGGCAGGTACAGGGAAATTTGGCGACCAGCATTGTGTATTGAGAATGGACCAGATTGGAGAGAAAAAATTTATTTACATACTTGATTTGCACCGAAGGTGACCTTGAGTAACGTGAGCAGTTGTTTTACAATGAAGGTACTGAATTACCATTTAGCTTCTCTATTAGCCATTTAAAAATTTTTCACTTAACAGAGTCATTGGGGCTATTACTAGATTGTATTCAAAACATTCAAGAAACTTTGAAAATAACCACAAAATAGTAGCCTGACTGGTTTTTCATATTCCAAAAGCTGTGTTTGTTATCTCCTGCACTTTGGGCAAGTGATTTAACCTCTCTAAACTGCACTTTCCTCCTTTGTAAAATAAGGGGTCAGTAAATAATACCTCATAGAGTCGTTAAGCATTATATGAGATTACCAATGTGTGGTAACTAAACTATTTGTCCTCACAGAGGAGAGGTCTAAAGAAATGCGCTTGAAGTCATGAGGTGTTCCAGAATTGTTGGATAATCTTAATTTCTTTGCCCTTTGAGCAAGTAGGCCTTCTTGTACCTCAGGAAAGGATTTTTTTTTTTCCAATGTGGAATTCACGTGCCCACTTTTTAACTTTTCTGAAGCAGAATGTGAAATGTTTGTAAATTTGCTCATCTCGGTGTGGCTGTTTAAAAGTGAAGACGAAAGCTATGTAAGGCAGTTAGAAGATCCAGTAATGGTCAAATAACTATCATGAAATAACCCGTTGTACCACATAGAAGCCGTTTTATTAAGTGCTAGCGAACAACATTGTTGTTTCTCTAACGTGCTTTTCATTATATGTAAGTACCTTTTGAGGTTCTTTAAAACAGTAAGGACCTGCTGTTTAAATTGGAGAGGAAGGGAAAAAACAGCTAGAAATACACTTTTTCCAGTCTTGGCGGTTTCCCAAGCCTTTCCTCCCTAGTTCTTCCAGAGGCAGTTTGGAAACTTATTCCACTCTTCCATTAGAACTACGGTCCCCCGACCCCCAGGCCTGTTAGGGACTGGGCCCCAGAGCTCCGCTGTACCCTCCCTAGCCTCCCCCTCCGCCGCGTGAAACCGGTTCCTGGTGCCAAAAAGGTTGGGGACCGCTGTAGTAGGATAATAGTAATAATAGTAATAGTAAATAGTAATAATAGTAAAACTTTGTCTCAATGTTTCAGTGTTGTCCATTCTGCTCAAAAAGTTTTACCAGCTTCCTCTGCCTACCGAAAAAAGTTGCCCACCACGATCCTTTCTAATTTTATCCCCCATTACTTGCCTATACACCTTGTGCTTCAACCAAACTTAATTGGTTTTTCACTACACTGGGCTTTTCTATTTGCTTTTGTTCAGATTCCCCTTTCCCACATCTACATAACCAAATCCTATCTGCATTTTAAAGTGCTTAGCTAATTATACTTCCTTGTATTACAGTAAGTGTTACAATTACTTCCTCTTCTAGACTGGAAGTCAACGGAGGACAGGGTCTGTGTCTTACACATTTTTATATACCCCATTTCTTTGGTGCCATATTCATTAATTTTTAAAAAACCAAGATACCCTAGTTTTTGGAGGTTTTTCGTTGTAGTAATTTTAATATCACAAATTAGTGTGTTTTAATTTGAAGTTAATTTGGAGTTTATTTGCCCCCGTATGTTGTAAGTTGGTGAGCACTATTGAGTAAACTTTAGTGAAAAGTTATAAGTATTCAAATTAATGAATAGGATTCAAGTTCTAGAGGTTGTATTAATACCACTTTGTAGTGAATGTTACTGATATCCCCCATTCTTTGCTTTCTTCCCCCAACATTTTATTATGAAAACTCTCAGACATACAGAAAAGTTGGGAGAATTGTATGAACATCCACATAGCCACCACATAGATTATTCTACAATTGTTAAATTTTGCTATATTTGTTTTATCACATATCTATCCATCTTATTTTTGGTGCATTTTCAAAGTATGCTACTTTGCATTTAGCTACAATGTGTTTTAACATTATACTGAACTGCGTAATACTATGAAGGTAACTTCCTTGGCTTTCCCGATCAGCAGTATCAGTTACATGTGTTGTCTTTTCCTGATAATTGATAGATATGTTTCTGTATTTTTTTTTTCCTGTAAGTTCGAAACATTCAGCAAACAATGGCAAGGCAGAGCCACCAGAAACGAACACCTGATTTTCATGACAAATATGGTAATGCTGTATTAGCTACTGGAGCCACTTTCTGTATTGCTATGTGGACATATGTAAGTACTATTGATTGATAATTTCTATTTTAGATATTTTTCATTCTCATTTAGTCTGTGCATTCAAATTTTTTTTTTTTTTTTGAGACAGAGTCTCACTCTGTTGCCCAGACTACAGTGTCGTGGCGTCAGCCTAGCTCACAGCAACCTCAAACTCCTGGGCTCAAGTGATCCTCCTGCCTCAGCCTCCCCAGTAGCTGGGACTACTGGCACGTGCCACCACGCCTGGCTAATTTTTTTCTATGTTTAGTTGCCCAGCTAATTTTTTTTCTATTTTTAGTAGAGATGGGGTCTCGCTCTTGCTCAGGCTGGTCTCAAACTCCTCAGCTCAAGCAATCCTCCCATCTCGGCCTCCCAGAGTGCTAGTATTACAGGCATGAGCCACTGTGCCCGGCCCTGTTGGTCATTTTTTGTTATATGTTTTTCAGTATCTTCTCTATCTTGGGTCACCCTCCTGGACACACTTCACTTAACAGTTTTTAAAATTATGCACTTAGAGCTGAGCACACTATTACTAATGGGTAATAGTAATACTAATGGGTAAAGTAGCTTACTTTCCATATTTTAGTTTTTTTACATCTTAAATTTGACAATCTATTTTCTAGTCACTGACCTTACTGCTTAAAAGTAGGAGTCTTAAGCTGGGCGCGGTGGCTCACGCCTGTAATCCTAGCACTCTGGGAGGCCGAGGCGGGCGGATCGTCCTGAGCTCAGGAGTTCGAGACCAGCCTGAGCAAGAGCGAGACCCTGTCTCTACCAAAAATAGAAAGAAATTAATCGGACAGCTAAAATATATATATAGAAAAAATTAGCCGGGCATGGTGGTGCATGCCTGTAGTCCCAGCTACTCGGGAGGCTGAGACAGTAGGATTGCTCGAGCCCAGGAGTTTGAGGTTGCTGTGAGCTAGGCTGAGGCCACGGCACTCGCCCCAGGCAAGAGAGTCAGACTCTGTCTCAAAAAAAAAAAAAAAAGTAGGAGTCTTGAAGTTTCAATAAATACATTAGTTGATGGATCAGTCTTTGCCTTAATAAACAAAGAAACTTGATTTAAATAAGTAAGGCTTTCAGTTTTTGTTTTGATCCTCCTGAAATCAGATGGTTAAAGTGGAAAAAAAAATAAGTATGAACTTACAAGGATGAGCAATTGTTGAACAAATGTGTGATCAGAGGAGGTTTTGGAGGCGAAATGCTCCTTACTGATGAAGAGAGATTACAGAGCACTCTGGCAGTTGTTTAGGTAGTTGTGGTTGAGGGAAGCAATGTTTTAAGGATTTAGTATAGAAATGTGAAATATGAATTTGAATTAAAAAAATTTTAAAGTTCATTTCCTCAGTCATATTAGCCACATTCCAAGTGTTCAGTAGCTACATGTGGCTACTGTCTACTGTTTTGGGCATTGTAAATATAGAACATTTCTTTCATTTCAGGCAGTTCCATTGAACAGCACTGCTCTAGAGAATTAGGCCAGCAGTTAGGTTTGGCCTACATGGAAAGCACAATATCCCAGGCGAGTTTCTATGTATTTAACCTATAGAGCCAAATATCTTTGTCATTTTCAAGAAATAGGCTCCAAGGCAGAGTGGACTCTGGTTTAAACACCTGTAAATGACAACATTTTAATTCTTACAGGTAGCAACACAAATTGGAATACAATGGAACCTGTCCCCTGTTGGCAGAGTCACCCCAAAGGAGTGGAGAGAGGAGTAATCATCCCAGCTGGTGTAATACTGAATTGTTTCAAAACCAACTCATAATTGATGCCAAATAAAAGCACTGTGTACCCATTAAAATACGGCATTATTGAAGAAATAAAGTACATTTGAAACCTTAATTGTAGGTTTTGCTTCCTTTGTAAATGAAACCAAGCTTGATCACTTTTTATTTATTTAACCTTTGTGTTACTACTAAAGTCAAAATGCTATACAATGTCTTAAACAGCTTCTCTCTATGAGGTGATTGGAAAGGAAAATTTGGCTATCATCTGGAAGTCAACTTTATAGTAAGCTGAAATTCCAGTTTGTGAATAACTTATCACAGAGCTATTTTAGGTTATCTTTGAGCCAAAAATTTGGCCCAGATCTTGGATATACCTACTACTTTGCACCTCTTTTATGTTTATACTTGGAATTGGCATTACTAACTTCTTTTCACACCTGCCTAGAAAACTGAGGGTGTCACCAGACCCAAGAGAAGAGTGGTCTGTCTATAAAATGAACTCCTAGGCTGTCTGAAGACTAGCTAGCTTCTTGGCTCCGTTAGCATATTCATCTTGATTACAGCTTTCCATTTTTCAGCATATTTACTAGGGGTGTTTATAATGTTGTTAAAGAAAGGATCCGTCAAACGCTATCTACTCCCAGTTATCTATTATACTATCAGGAACTTCTGTTAGCTTTCTGTAATTATAATAACATTTGGATTTGTGGATTATCCTGAGTTTAGTATATGACATTGAATTTTATGTATAATTGTTAGCTGAAGAAAACAATATCTGTACCACATGTTTTATTACTTCCTTGGCTGAGAACTATAATCTGTAATAGTCTGTTGACAGTGATCAAGTAAGCATGATTTGAGTTAAGTAACCTATCCACATTAGCTAAAATCCACTTACCTGATACTGTAAATCAGGAATGTCCAGATTTACCTGATGCAGATAAGGTTTATACTTAAACATTTGAAAATTGATTTACTTATTACATGGAATGCTAGAATTATGCTCTCTGGGTAACATCATCTTAGTTTCTCATCAAGTGTACCAAAATCAGTGATTTGATTTGAATAGGAAAAGTCGAATGTCATGGTAAAATAAGTTGCAAAGTTAATAGTAATACCACTATTTGATAAAATTTGAGTGAACATTTTATGATATATTTAGAAAGAATGTTTTTCATAATAGGACTGAAGTATTCATATGCGTATAACTCTGAAATGTGATTAAGTAAAAAAAAGAAACCATGTATTTAAGGAAGTCTCAGCCTTTTATTCACCAAAATAGCACTGAGTATTCCTAATGACTGGAGGTGAATTTCAGTATGATTTGTACCGCTTCTGTCAGGTAAGTGACAATTGTCATCTATATGTATGACATTTTAGAATGTTGTCTATGTGTCCATTTGCCAGCAAAAATATATATATTGTTTTGTGTGATAAAACCTGGTGGGGGTCAGAATCTTTGAACAAGCTTCTAAAACTTAATTTTGTAGTTAATCTTGTCCTGATGAGTAATTCTAAAACCACAGTGACCACTACTTAACCTATAGTTAACTTAACCACTACTTAAAGCAGTAGTTTAAGTTTAAATTATTTTGTGCCACCACAAATTCTGACTTTGCAGCTTTCCTAGTGCACTCAGTCAAGAAAGTTTTATCCTTTCACACAAGTGCAACTTACAACTTACAACACATCACTTTGAGAGTTTTAATGATACCTGGAGTTGGAAGGTTGTCAAATTAGTCTCCCTATCTTCAAGTACCTGTATGCCTGAAGAATTTAGGTAAGCGACTTACCTTAGAAGCATTGCCAATCCTTTGAACTCTATTTTTTGGATGGCTATGAAATATTTTTTAATTAGGATGAATGTCATAAATCCCATTCTTGATTTCACTCTGAAATGATTATTTTAGCACCTGTGTTAAAGTTCATCCAACTTACCCAGAACTAGGTACTATGGTAGTTGTAGAGGCACAGGTGTTCTCATCCTCATGACTATTAACATCATTGGGAACACCTATCTGCTCAGCCCTCAGCAAACCTAATTTTTGTAGATACTCCCCTCTGCTTGTGCATTAATGAGGATTAGGGAGGATGCATTTAGAAATATGGTTTTAGAGGGAAAGGCTGAGTGACTAAGAATGTGCATGGTTGGTAGAGGATCTTGCAACTCATAGTGATAAACTTCAATATCTACATAGAAAACTAGAGAGCAGGCTGGGCACAGGGGCTCACACCTGTAATCCCAGCACTTTGGGAGGCTGAGGTGGGAGGATCACTTGAGGCCAGGAGTTTGAGACCAGCCTGAGCAACATAGCAAGACCCCATCTCTACAAAAAATAGGAAAATTAGATAGGTACGTGTGGTGGGTGTGTACCTGTAGTCCCAGCTGCTTGGGAGGCTGAGGCAGGAGGATCCCTTGAGTCTAGGAGTTTGAGGTTGCGGTGAGCTATGATGACGCCAGTGCATGACCCTGTCTCAAAAACAAACTAGAGAGCTAGTGTATTTGATAGTCTGTTCTGATGAAGCTGTATTTCTGGTTTCTGCCTTTTAGTGAATTTCTTTAGAAGCTTAACACAGTGCTAATATTGTAGTTACAAACCAACTTGCCAAATAAATGGAAACCCACTTAAAAACTTACTTTCATATGCTGTGATTTTTAATATTTTAAATTTGGGCTGAATTTATATCTTCATAGTTAAGGATGTGCACATTGGCAATTACAACTTAATGTCTGGGAAGATAAGGAGTCCTGAGACTAATTTTATATTTATGTGGATGGATGTATGGGGGAGAGAGAATAATTCTTTCTGAAATAATTCCAGGCCTAAAATTTAGATCTGTGGGCAGTTTTAAATGTGGCCTGTCAAGGCTTAATAGGAGTTTGACAACAGGTAGGATGGAAATTATTTAGCACTTAAATATGCCTACTGTGTGCCATACAGTTTTCTAAGTCTTTTACAAATATTTAATATTTGTACTTTGTGTACTATTTTGAGTTCTGCAACATTAGACTTACACTCTTTTATGGGAACTGGGTTCAAATGGTTCTAGTTGAAATACAAAGAGTCCTGTGATTAGTTTTCCCCTACATCTTATGACAAATAATTTCATGAAAAGAAATATGAAAAGGCTACATCTTTCTTTGAAATAAGTGAGATGGAGCCTCTCTTTTGCCATTAATGTTCATAGCTTTAAAAATCCTAGAATTTTGCTACTTTTTAATGTTCAGTTGGAAAGCAATAAAATAATATACCTTTCTCAGATGTTTTCTGTACCACTTATTTATTGCATTGTATTATTACATTTTATGCATCTCATTTCTATATCAACTCACGGTGATAGAAACTCTACTGGGGTGTTTAAAATGATGGATGAGTGAATGAATAAATGGAGAAGTGGTTCAGAGTTTGGAATGGCGATATGAAGGTAGTGAGGTGGCATCTCTGCCCCTCCGTTCCCCCAAAATACACATAAAGATTATTAATGTACACACATTTTTTCCCTTGATGTTATTTTTCAATGGAGGGATGAGGGCAAGTTCACAGTTTCGGCATTTACATCTGGAATTAGGCTATATACACAGTATCCCAGGAGCGAGTTAACACAGTACAACAGATGCACGCTAATTTCATGCCGGGCAAAAATGAATTATGTAGAAGATGACTTACATCTTGGCCTGAGGTTAGGAAACTACAGATGACAAAGGCACTGTTGTGGTAGGGATCTTTTTGGTTTTGTTTTGGGCATGGAGAGAGAGAGGACTCGCATCGGAAGCAAGATCCGCCGGAGGCTGCTTGTCGGCCCGGGGGCAGCAGGGGGCGGGAGACGCTTAACTCTAGACACTGCATTCCCTTTCACGTGACGCGTCGCTCTCTTTCCCGTGGCGCCCCGGTTTCCGGCCGGGGCATCACCCGGAAGTGGGGGTAGTCGAGGGAGGGAGGGGTAAAGGCGGCCGGCCTCAGCGGCAGGGGGTGGAAAAAGAGAAGCAGAGGGAGGAGTTGCCGCCGCCGCCGCCGCCTCCGCCGTCGCCGCCGCTGCTACTGTGACTTCTCCGAGTGTGTGAGCTTGGAGCCTGCATGCGTGGATTTATTACTGCCACGGTCTGCGTAGCTCTAGAGGTTTAACCACAGGACAGAAAAATCAGGTAAGTCTTACGCTGGCTTCCCGTCGTCCCTTTTACTGCAGGGGGTGTTCTGTGCTGTCAATTGGTACTACCAAATGTGGTGAGAAGGTCATGTTAATCTGGAGCAATCTACAAACTGTCACTTCACAACTCAGGTATTTTCCATATTTATGTTTTACCTCCCCTAACAGGGTATAGAGGAGGGGAGGTTAGGTCCTGACCCGTGTCACTTTCTTGTACTCTCCTGGGGAGAGAGAGTGTCCGGATCATCCGTGGCCTACGTTACCTAATGAATTGAGGGTACAAGAAGGTCGGTTACCGATGTTGGAAGTCACATGGACTGGGGTCTTTGCTTAATGCCACCTCTTTATACTTTGGAAACTAAGGTTACTAAGATCACCGTAATTAATGAAATAATAATTTTTAAAAAAATAGGTATTTGGCTTCTTGTCTCCCTCTGGGAGCATGAGGTAAACTGAGAGAGCACTCTTGTTTCCACTTCATTTGTTCATTGTGCCCCCTTTCCGGTAAAGTTACCCTCCATCCTTGTCCCACCCTGTGCATCTTATCTTTGATACTTTTTGTTGTAGACGTTGAGGTTACCTTAAGCACAGACAACGCTCTTTTGTCGTTTCTCAGTTCAAATATTTTTCCAGAATCTGATCTTTATTTTAATCACAGTCTCTTCATCTACAGTAGTAGGGCTTTGTATTGAGACTTAATGTGTGCAGAACGTTGAATTGGGTGATACTGACGTGTGGCAGTGGGGAGGGAGGATGCGTAAGAAATAAAACAGTTCTTGGCCTCAAAAGCGTTTACAGACGAGTCAGTTGAGTTTAGCTATGAAGACAGTGGCTTCTAGCAGCCCCACTGATTGAATAACTAGGTTGCTTATTGCATCCTTTTTAAAGGTTATTTTGAGCTGAGATTTTACTTTTTATATTTCAAATTTTCTTGTGTATACAGTCATGACGTAAGAGGGTTTTTTTTTGTACTTGAGTGTCTCAGTGTAGTAGGAAAGACAGATACACGATCACCTAAACATTTTTTTTAATCTCAGTAACATTATGTATTAGGAACAGGAAGTGTTATGAGAGTGAAGGAAAGGGTGTATGTGAACTGGGCCTTGAAAAGTGGAAGAAATAATGTGAGCAAAGGCTGCGGGTGGGGGTGGGGGCTGGAAAGATGCAGGACATCTAATAACACACTGGATGGCAACATCTGTTTCCGGTACAGCCACATCTTACAAGATGTCACTGATTAAAAGAAAAAAATATAGAATAAAGAATTGGTCAGCTCACAACCATATCTAACTATATTTTGGCCAATAAGAAAGCCTATATATAGAAAAAAATGCATGGGAATGACATACAATGTTAATGCATGAGGTTTAATTCTGATGTAAACTCAAATCTAAAGGAGAAAATAAAGACTCGCTATACTTTAATTCTGATTGAGTCTTGTGCCTTAAATATAATTGGGAATTAAAAAAAAATTTGTTGGGAATGAATAACAACATTGTCTAAAGCCAGAAGGTGTTCCAGGTTTTCCTCAAGGAATCTCTGCTTTTCCTTTTCTGCTGCAAATTGATATCTCTCTGCTGGTCTTAACCTGAGAGAAACTATTCATTTAAAATCATAACCTTAGAAAGATCTTGATTCCTGACCTCTAGATGGGGTTAGATTAAACACTAATCCCTCCAAAGGATAGGTTAACATCTCTGTTCTCTAATGCAAAAGGTTGTTTTTCTTTGAAAAATACATAAAGAAGGAGTAAAATTTGTTTAAAAAATAGAGCACACAAAAAATAACGCCAGCTAACACACTACAATCTTTACTTCTGTGAGGGCTCTAAAGATAATATGTCCTTTTTTTAAAAAAAAAAAAAAGAAATTCTTATCATAACTGCTTTTGCCTGTATTTAAAAGTGCTTGGCAGACTTTATTAATCAACACTTTTGACATCCTGATGAGTGAAAATAATCTTCATTTGCCAGTTGGGGAAGTACATTATGAGAAGAGAAGATTTATTTGAGCTGATGCAGGCACTGGCATAGATGAGAATATTATTTGGGAGTTTTGTCTCAAATTCCCTGTACTCATCTTTGTCGAAGGGCTGTCCACGTTTTACAATGTTTTGTTTTTAAACAGTGCTATTTCTTAGGACATAGGTCAAAATGGGGTGGGGGTAGCAGGCAGATAGATGAAAGGCAATGGTTAGAGTATTTCAGTTCAAACGACCATTCCAGCAATCATGTTTTTCACTTCTGAATCTCAGTCTTCAGGTTGATTTAATGTGATATAACTTGCTTACTTAACTTGCTGAGTTAGTATGGCTGGAAAAGTATCAAAATTAAAATGTGTTAATGTGTTTTATTGAAGCGTAAGTGTATGATGTTTCTGGTTTCAAAAAATGTTCCTAGTTTTTCCAACACCGTTTGCAAATTGAAGTGATTTCCTTATTTTTATGAGCTCAAAAATATGGGATATTGGTAGATCACATCAGTTTTCACAGATATCCTTATTTTGGGCCAATTATGCGTACTTTGTACCATGTTTTCTGTCCATATTTAGAATTATACTGCTATGTCTCAAGGATTTAAAAAATTGTTTTATTTATTTTTATTATAAATCTCTAGTGTAGCAGTCCAGTTTTTCAGACCTATAATCAGGAGTGCATTTTAACAATTTACCAATTAAAATAAATGGGTTATTTCACATCTTAGGGATGTTGTTTTAGCCTGGCCGTTTACCTTAGTTAATTTTGTTTGTAAAGAAGTAATGTGTTTTGTTGTATGCCATTGTAATTGCTACTGATCCTTTATGTGCAATTGATGTCCCAACCAAAGCAGGAAGGGAAAAATAAGTGAATTACTTCCTTCTCCTACTTTCTCACCTGAGAGTTTGCAGACTACTGTATACTTCTTGGAATTGTGAAGAAAATGGTTTCTGCTCTTGAGCGTTCACCTGAAGCATGCTACCTACCACTTAGGAGAGGAAAACACTAAGAGGGCTTCTGTTAAGACCTGAAAAACTGTCAACAGAGATATAAGAACAGGGAAAAAAACCTCCAAAGTGGAGAGCCCTCTAAAGAAAATTCTCAGGACTATTTAGGATAAATTTGTAGCTGACCCCTAGTGTCTTGAGGATACTTAAGAGTGATCCTTGACCTAACAAAAGCTTACAGAGAGCTTAGTTGTTGTGGTAGGGGTAAAAGGCGATATCTAACTTTTTTGATGATGGCAAAATTCTTTGCTCTAAGAATTCTTATTATCCATAAATTATCATTAATTTAACAATATTAATGTGTTAAATTTATAATATCAAGTATATGGTATTGATTATTAATAAATACATTAATTATATTATTAAAGCAATAATATTAAATCATTTGCACACAGTGAGTTTCATTTCGACCAAGAAATGCTTTCTCCTGTTTCAGTGTTAATTCTAAATATTACTTTTTAGTTCTGATTTATAGCCACAATATCTTGGTACTAATTTCTAATCACAACAGTAAGTGCATTTTTATGTATTAGCAATCAGATCGGTGTCATATGTCTTCAAGTATTTTTCGTCTAAAGCAAAGTGTTGCTTTGCACATCTGTTTCTACCCAGATTAATTTTGGTCATAAAAGCCTTTATAGTCTTCAGATATTTTTAAAGCTTTAAATTTCTTGAGTGATGATAGGGAAAATAATTATTTATTTAGTACAATATATTATTTGACCTTGAGTGCCAGGATATGATTTGAATTGTCTAAGAGTTTGTCTACTATGTTTATTACAAAAATAACCCACAAAATCCTGTTTCTTAACTTTAGGGCAAGTGGTAAGTCATGGGATCCTGAGTCTTTTATTATCTTTTTTTGATGCACATGAGTGAAAGTGACCAGAACTATTCCTCTACCTGGTGTGAAGAATAAATCTAGTACCTTGTCTATTGTTTGCATTTTGGTAAGAGTAGACACACTGTTTCATAGGGCCAAATTTTATCCCCAGACCTAGCAAGGGGCTAAACTGGGATCTAAGGCCAATCATTCTTGGCTTCAGAACCTATGCTTTTACCTAACATAGAGGAACTATATTTTTAAAAGTACATAGACATTTGAACAAAGTTAGGTCTATTGGAATTAAGTTCCTTGTTGGTCTCGAAAGGAGAAACATTCATTTATCTTCTTTGAATGCATGAATGAGCAAATTGATTTTATGATTAAAAAATTAAGATATCGGTAGCTCATAATTTCCATGGTAATTTCAAACTAATCTCAAAAGTAAGGACCCATGGTTTTGTTTTTAGCTAATTACATTATTTGAAGACATACTAAAATACCTAATGTTTAAAATGGTGTTAGTCTTATTTTATTTGTATTCTCAGAGGCTCGTAGGAAGATGGCCCATGTGTTTTTTTTTCATCTTTGGAGTAAGAATGTCTCGGAACTTGGCCAGACTTTGATATTTAAAATAACATATTTAGAATTTAAACAGTTCTAAAAGAGGCCAGGTGGTGGCTCACGCCTGTAATCCTAGCACCCTGGGAGGCTGAGGCGTGATGATCCCTTGAGGTCTCGAGTTCGAGACCAGCCTGAGCAAGAGCGAGACCCCGTCTCTACTAAAAATAGAAAAAAAATAGCTGGGCATGGTGGCACATGCCAGTAGTCCCAGCTACTCGGGAGGCTGAGGCAGGAGGATTGCTTGAGCCCAGGAGTTTGAGGTTGCTGTGAGCTAGGCTGACGCCACAGCACTCATCTGGGAAACAGAGAGAGACTCTGTCTCAAAAAAAAAAAAAAACCAAAAAAACAAAAAAAACCTGTTTTAATAGAAAGTACAGTAAAAGTTAATAAGCAAGCATAAATTGGAACATTGCTGGTTACATTTTCTGGACTGTTGGATATTATTCTCTTGATACTTCAAGGCATCTTAATTTCACCATTGTATTGTGATGCTGTATTGTTTTGGACAGGTAGTATAACATAGGATGAAGAGTGGGGACTCTGTCCACCAGACTGCCTGGGTTGGATTCTCAGCTCTTCTGCTTACTACTTATGTGACTCTGGGCAGATTTCTTGCCCCTCTGTGCCTGAGTTTCTTCAAATTTGTAAAATTGGGACAATAACAGTACCTACCTCATAGGGTCGTTAATGAGTTGATACATGTAAAGGCCTAAGAATAGTGCCTGGTGGGTAGTAAACATACAAGAAAGACTCATTGCTATTATTATTTTAACATATTATTTACTGTGAAATTAATTTTTGTAACCTATATAACAAAATTGAAAATTGTAGTTCTGCTGTACTATAAATTAGTAGACTACAGGAGTAATATACTAATCAATCAATACCTGCAAGCAATATTTAATTTTCAAATTATACCATAGAAAATAGAAAATTCGTGGCCAGGCATGTGGTTCACGCCTGTAATCCTAGCACTCTGGGAGGCCAAGGCGGGAGGATGCTTGAAGTCAGGAGTTCGAAACCAGCCTGAGCAAGAGCAAGACCCCATCTCTACTAAAAATAGAAAAATTAGCCAGGTGCAGTGGCATGCTTCTATAGTCCCAGCTACTTGGGAGGCTGAGGCAAGAAGATCACTTGAGCCTAGGAGTTTGAAATTGCAGTGAGCTATGATGATGCCACTGAACTCTGGCCTGAGTGATAGAGCAAGACTCTGTCTCAGAAAAAGAAAAGAAAAGAAAAGAAAAGAAAAGGTAGAAGAAAAAAAATGGAAAACTCAGATCGGGAGGGCCCAGTAGTCTACAGCACACCCGCATGTGCTAACATGGCATCTCAAAACTCATTGTGACAACTAGCAAATCAAATCACCATGATGTACTCATTCTACCTCCCCACCAAGAAAACTCTGGCCACAGACTCTGGACCACGGAGATTTTCCAGATTATTTTCCTAATTGCCAAATGCTGAACCATACTTCTACTGAATGAATTCTGAAATAGAAAATGTAAGCAAGGGAAAAGGTCTTATGTATGTCTAACTTACTCAGCAAAATAGCTGCATTCTTACAAAGTTGTGTGTAAATTCAATTTTTATAAAGCACATCTCTTCAATTAGTGTTTATTGTGTCCGTATTGTATATTCAGTGTTTACTGTGAGATATGCAGAGAAACATAAAGCTTCAACGACATCAGTCTTGGTTAAAAAAAAACAAAAAAAAAAAAAACAAGGCATATGCTCCAATGTCTAGCCAGATAAAAAAGTTTAATACCAAACAATTACAGAGAAATTAGGTACACTAAACTATGAAACTGATTCCAGGGTGTTCTGAATTTAAAAAGAAAGTGGCTAGGGATATTTCACATGTATTTTCATGGAGGAGGAGTGACTTCATTTGATTTACTTACTCAACAGTGATTTATTGAGTAGCTACCGTGTTCACTGGGGGTATTAGTGAACACAGTAGATACAGTTCCTGCTTTTGTGGATTTTACAGACTAGTGAGGTGATAGGATTTAAATATGTGAAAGAGAGCATTCTAGGTGAGGGGACCAGGGTAAACAAAGTCATAGAAATGGTAAGTGCACGGACTATCTGGCAATCAGTCAGGGGACTTGCCTGATTGTAGTGGATACTTTATGTTGGGGAGGAGCATTGAAAGTGATAGATGTAGGCCACCTTTTGAGTGCTTTTAAGAATTGTTTAAGTATGTGGTAAAGTCTTTTGGATGTACTGTTTCGGAGAGGGTTATGAGAAGGTCTTTGGAGTTATACTGCCTCACTTTGATCTCATCTCTACTCTAATTTGTTTCCCAAGTTTAGAATTTTGTAGTAAGTTTTCTCAGTGACACAATTCTATAATCAATAAAGTAATATTTATACTGAATGGCTGGAGTCAGCAACCCTAGTAGCACCAAGTAATATTAGAGAGGTTAAGCAGTGTGCACATGAAGTGCCAGGGGGAAGTCCAAGGAGAGGTCAGGAGAAATAGAAGGAGGTTAAGCAAAGAAAGAGAAAGAAATACATTCTGTGATGGTTGGTAGAATGCCATCAGAAATGTCTTCAAGCAAAACAGAATACATTTGCCTAGCTTTTGCTTCCAGTTGTCTTTCTATAACAGTGATGTGTTTTCCTTGTCCAAATATGAGGAAGAGAAACTTAACTGCAGTTATTTGAGTTGGCTACCAGTGGTAAAACTACCAGTGGTTGTTTTAGGTTATGTTCTACATTTCGAAGCATCTAGTCAATTTTAGATTATCTTCTGTATTTGAAGCATCTAGTTGGACCAATTGTGTCCCAGTTTTGTGTTGCGCTTAAACATAACTTGGTCAGAAGCTTGTGAAGTAGGTATTATTTGTTACCTGTGTTAATATTCTCTTAACTTGGCTGAAGGCATGAGTGGATTGCCAAATGAATGCCTGTTATGACCTGTATTTTCTCTCTTGTTACCTTTGGATTTAATGTAAGTATAATCATGCTCTAAGAAGATTTTATAGTATTATCTGGGCACTTTTAAGAATTTTTTTCCACCAGAAAAGTAGAAATGATCACATAAGACCACCTTTGTCTCCTCCCAATCTTTTGTTATGGTGATCTCTCATCTTATTATAAGGAGAATCTTCTTTTAATCTCAGAGTGTTGATATCAGGGCAGATACTGACAGTATAGTCCCTGAGAAGTAGCTGCTGGCTGTGCTGTTCCCCCCATCACACTGGGAATCTCAACTGGGACATGTGGCAGAAAGGGGATGTAGCAGAGAGGAGAAGACATTACTGGAAACCTGCATGGAGTTCCAGGAGGTGGGGTTTCTAGATCTACCAGTAGATCCCGATCTGCAGGTTTGAGACTCCTACTTTATTTCATCCAGAGCTGCTGTGTTACACAAATCCAGGGGAAAGCAGTCCCAGTTTGTAAAAATTATGACATGGAGTTATACACTATGGCAGCCCTGAAGCCTACTTAAACCACTTCTATTTCTAGCCCCTTTCTCCCTTCAATACCTACTACATGCAGCAGCCATGATAGTCCCAACAAGTTCATCATTTGAATCTCTTCGCTTCCTACTTTAAGGCTCCCCTTTAATCCAACAAGATAAAATTGAGGTCTGTGTCTGAGGATTTTAAGGAGTTGTATCAATTTTTTTACTCCATTTATGTAACAGCACTTTGTAAATGACATAGTGCTATACAAATATAATATTCTTTTTGGATGTGGTTGTGTTGTAGGAGGAAAGAGCACCAAATTTGAGTCAGGAGTCTGGCATTTCAGTTCCTTCTGCTATTAGCAAACTGTGACCTTAGACAAATCACTTTGTGCTTTTCAGCCTTCGTTTCTTATCTATAAAAGAAAACTAATAATGCCACTCCTTTCTACGCAGAGACCCAAGAGTTATTTTTTTCTCACCTCCACAATTCAGTCAATCACCAAGTTTATTGTCTAGTTGTTAAAATTTCTCAAATTGGTCCTCTCCTTTTTATCTTAATGCAGTCCCTAAACATTTCCTTTCTGGGCAATAGCCTTTTAAAAAATTGTGGTAAATATACATGATATGAAATTTGCCATTTTAACCATTTTTTATGGTACAATTTAGTGGCATTAAGTACATTGACAATGTTGTGCAACCCTCACCACTATCCATTTCCAGAACTTTTTCATCATTCCAAACTGAAACTCTGTACCTATTAAATAATAGCTTCTCATTCCCACTTCTCCCAACCTTTGGTAACCTATAATCTACTTTCTGTCTCTATGAATTTACCTATTCTAGGTACCTTTTATAAACGGAATCACACAATATTTGCCATTTTGTATCTGTCTTATTTCACTTAGTTAGCATAATGTCTCGATGTTTCATCCATGTTATAGTATATGTAAGGATTTCATTCCTTTTTATGGCTGAATAATATTCCATCATTGGTTAATAACATTTTAACTGGTCTTCCTAACTCTGGTCTTGCCCCTTCCAAATTTATTCTTTGTGATCTGACCTTACTTACCTTTCTAACTTCCTTGGCTTTCCCACTCACACCATATGCCCCAGCCATACCAACAGTACTCCTCCAAATGTGCCATGCTGTTTGACAACTCTGTAACTTTATTCATGGCTTTTTTGTCTGAAATTTCTTTCCATTCTTCTAGAGAATTCCTACTTAATCTTCAAGACCCAGTTCACCTACAATAGTAGATTGATTAAATTATGATGCTCCCTTTTAGGTAAAGTGTGGGTTTTTTTTATTATTATTATTCCATCAGAACCAGGTTTCTAAAGATTTCAGCCTATTTTTATATTTTTAAATATAGTTTTGTAAGATGACAAAGTTCATTTTAGTGCTTTCTAACTAAGCCTATTTTTATAGCCTTAGTTTTATGAGATGACAAGGTTCATCTTAGTGCTTTCTTACTAAGAATCACAGAACCACAGACCTGAGGAATGGATTCTGGAAAAGAAAACTTCCTGTAAATTATGAATTTATATTTTAAATTCTAAAAATAGTAAATACTGTTGTCGATGGCTGTTTGTCTTGATTTTTGTTCAATAAGAGTACATTTGAATTATCACACAATTTTTTTTATTCCCAGCAATAAAGTAGATTTAAAGAAAAAAAAGACACAGTTAAATTATCTCTTTAAGATTTAAGGTCTCAGTAGACTTGAGATAGCCATCTGTATTTGGGATTCTGCTTGTTTATGATAACAAATCACTTGCAGCTTGCCAATTGAGAACTCTAAAGAGTGTGAAATGATGTAGGCCTGCTCTGAATTCTTTCATTCATCTGTATAAAAATACCTGGCTAAGCAGTTGTTCTTGACAATTTTGAATTGCTATTTCCTTTCTTAAAAATTCCTTTCCTGAAAGATCTCCCACACATTTCCAGAACATAATTTTTTATCCTTATCTGTCCTGGTAGTGATTCAACTTTGAGTGGGAGAGAACGTTATCAGATTTCACCTTTATTAGCCGAAGTCTTTAAAACAGGACTTTGAAGGAATTGAGGGGTTGGTGTGGGTGGGGATGTAGATCTGGACTACATTTTTAGAGTGTTTGCTTCCTCATGCTGAAAATCGTTCTTTGGATCTTGGGATAAAAAGAGAAAATATATATTAATATAATACATTCCATAGTTTGATCCGTTTACCTTTTTCTGTGCTGATTTTTCCAAATTTAATTTTGTACATTCATACCTATACCACTTTCAAAGGGAGGTGTTGTCAGTGATAAAACATTAGACAGAATTAATTTTTAGCTGGAAGATATTAGTAAGTTCAGCCTGTGTCTTACCTATTTCTGTGTTTGGGTACTTGCATGTGCAGCCTTCCTCAAAAGGCTATGAAAAGTTGTGAAAAGTCACAGTATTTTGAGAAATAGGTAAGTATACTAAGTTATCTTGTAATCATAATATATAAATATTTCAACTATAAAAATTATGACAAAATAGATTTTCTCCAAGCATGTTAACTGCTTTTTACAAAAAACAATATTGGCAAGATTGATTATATTCTTTCCTAAGATGAGAGATACCTTTGCACAATCAGCAAGATGGGTCACCAGGGTACACCACATATGTCGCGTAATACAATTTCTGCCAACCTGAGTCAAATGCTAGTGTGTCTGGGGTTGGTGGTATAAATCTACCTGTTACCTTTTTGGTTTGGCTGATTAAGTAGTGCTAATGAAACCAAGGTTATACACTTAATCTCTGTGGAAGTCACTTGTCCTTTGGAGTCATTAGCTATACCTGTAACTCTGCTCCATGGTTTTCTGAATTCGATTTGTTAGTTAAGAGGGAGACTAGTTCAGAGTAAAAATAGCTTAGCAAAAAGCTATCATCAGTACCTATGTCCTTGTCCTCCTGACGGTTTTCAAATATACATAAACATTTTCATTATGTCACTTATCAATAGAGGCTGCACTTAGAAACTTATTCCTTTGGACTTCTGGAATATGCTTCTCATAAAGTATCTGTATGGTTTCAACTCAAGGTCCCTTTTTGACTTTATCTCCAGACTGTTTTGTTTTGAAACTTTATGGTCTCAGAGAACTAAGGAAAGCCTTGGCTCATTGTATGTATTTGCAGAAAGTAAAAAGGCTTTTTTTTTTTATCTCCATAAAGCGATCTCAACAAATGTCTCTAGAGTGACAAATCTGTAGTTTTGGAACTGAAACTAACCAACTCTTTGGAGTTTAATAGACTCTTATATACTGAGTAGAGAAATTTTAGGTTAGCCTCCGAGAATCCCATTAAATTGAGCTTCCAGTGTGGCTCAAGGCCTTTTGTAATCTATACAAATCTATAGTACCTTTTATTGTGCTTTGTTAAGGAATGAGATATTTTGCAGAAGTGAATTTTCCAAATAACCGATGTGTACCTTTTAAATTTTTGTCATTCTGAGATCTTAAAGGAGATCTGATACATGAATCCTCCAAAAGTATTCTTTAAAAAAAAAAAAAAAGTGGAGACAGGGTCTTGCTCTGTTGCCCAGGCTGGAGCGCAGTGGCATAATCATTGCTCACTTGTAACCTCAAACTCCTGGGCTCAAGTGATTATCCTGCCTCTGCCTCCCGAGTGAGTAGTTAGGACTAGAGCCGCACGCCAACACATGTGGCTAATTTTTAAATTGTTTATAGAGCTGGGGTCTTGCTCTGTTGCCCAGGCTGGTCTCAAACTCCTGGGCTCAAGCGATCCTCCCACCTCGGCCTCCCAGAGTGCTAGGATTACGGGCGTGAGCCACCACGCCTGGCCCAGACATTTTAATATTGCTAATAAAAAACAGGAATGGTTCAGGTGCACTGATGGCTTACTACATGTGAGGGATTGTGCTAAGCAATTTGCGTAGATTGTCTCATTTCATGCTCACAACAATGCTATAACTATTTTTATTTTTCAGACATAGAAAACTGAAGCTTAAAGAGACCAAGTGACAGCCCCAGGGCTTTAAATTCAGCAAGTAGCAGAGGTTACTCCTTTTCTTTCCTTTTCTTTCTTCCCTTTCCCTTTCCCTCTTTCCTTCTTTCCCTTTCCCGACAAGGTCTTAGTCTGTTGCCCAAGCTATAGTGCAGTGGTAGTACCATCATAGCTCACTGCAACCTCAAATTCTTGGGCTCAAGTCATCTCTCTGCCTTAGCCTCCCAAGTAGCTGGGACTACAGGTGTGTGTCACCATGCCTGGCTAATTTTTATTTTTTAAAAATTTTTTGTAGAGACAGGATCTTGCTGTATTGCCCAGGCTGGTCTCAAACTCCTGGGCTTAAAGCTATCTTCCCGCCTCAGCCTCCCAAAGTGTTGGGATTACAGGCATGAGCCCCCGTACCTAGCTGGTAACTCTTTTTATAAGTAATAATAGCTAACTTTTATAGAGATTTAAAATATTCAAAGCATTACTGGGTCATGGCCGGGCGCGGTGGCTCACGCCTGTAATCCTAGCACTCTGGGAGGCCGAGGCGGGCGGATCGTTCTGAGCTCAGGAGTTCGAAACCAGCCTGAGCAAGAGCGAGACCCCGTCTCTACCAAAAAAAATAGAAAGAAATTAATTGGACAACTAAAAATATATATATAGAAAAAAAAATTAGCCAGGCATGGTGGCACATGCCTGTAGTCCCAGCTACTCGGGAGGCTGAGACAGTAGGATTGCTCGAGCCCAGGAGTTCGAGGTTGCTGTGAGCTAGGCTGACGACACGGCACTCGCCCCAGGCAAAAAGAGTGAGACTCTGTCTCAAAAAAAAAAAAAATAAAATAAAATAAAATAAAATAAAATAAAATAAAATAAAATATTCAAAGCATTACTGGGTCTTGAAAATATCAGTGAAGCTTCCTATATTTTGGAGGCTTCAAGATAGGACATAAGCAACACATTCTGAGTAAATAAGGTTCTAGTGCTGTATTATTTTATCACCCCAAATTAGGAATTGTATTCACATGAACTAAGATGCGTAAGATTCTTCAGCACAAAGCCAGGGCCAGGATTTGACACCAGGGCATTTGACTTCAGATGTAGAACTGTTACCCACTCTATTGCAAAATGAATGATAGCATGTAGCTTATCTTTGTTCAGTGTACCATGGGAAACCAGTCTAGTGAAAGTGCATTTTACCAATCTCCAAGGAATGTTAAATAATTTGTGGTTTTCTAAAACTTTTACATTTCTCAAAATAAAAGCTGAGTGAAGAGAATTTTTCTTTATGGATTTGGAAACAGTACAGAGGAGTAGTCCAGAGTGAAAGTTCTGAGGTCAGATTGCCTGGTGGCTTCTTCTGATTTTCACTCTTTGATTTACTGATTCAAGCATGACTTTGAACAGGCGGCTTTGCCCTCTAAGCCTTAGTTCCCCTAATTGTGAAAGAAGCATAATATAATATCTTCCTCATAGGGGGAGTATGAGGAATAAATGAGAAAATGAGATAACCTCTCTACAAAGTCCTGGGCATGATGCCTTTTGGCTAGCCATCTCTCATCTTGGAATTGGACCCCTCATTCATTGTCCATAGATCCAAAGTGAAGCTTTGGCTCCAAAGTATCAAAAAAGTTGATACTTTGGGCTTTATTGAAATGGAAGCTTTTGCTCTGTGAGAGAAAATGAAAAGATAAGCCACGGACAAGGAGAAAATATTTGCAAATCACATTTTTTTTTTAAGAGACAGGGTCTCACTGTGTTGCCCAGACTGGGCTCCGAACTCCTAGCTCTCTGAACTCCAAACTCTAGCGAACTTCCCACCTCAGCCTCCCAAGTAGCTGGGACTACAGGGATGGGCCACTGTGCCTGGCTGCAAATTGCATTTTTTTTTTTTTGAGACAGGGTCTCACTCTCTTGCCTGGGGTGAGTGCCGTGGCGTCAGCCTAGCTCACAGCAACCTCAAACTCCTGGGCTCAAGCGATCCTACTGTCTCAGCCTCCCGAGTAGCTGGGACTACAGGCATGCGCCACCATGCCCAGCTAATTTTTTCTATATATATTTTTAGCTGTCCAATTAATTTCTTTCTATTTTTGGTAGAGACGGGGTCTCGTTCTTGCTCAGGCTGGTCTCGAACTCCTGAGCTCAGAACTATCCACCCGCCTCGGCCTCCCAGAGTGCTAGGATTACAGGCGTGAGCCACCGCGCCCGGCCTACTTTATTTTCTTAAGTTATGAGGTTGTATACTCAGGTTATTTATTTTAAGTCTTTCTTTTGTAATTCATTTATTTATTTATTTTTTGAGATAGAGTCTCACTGTGTTGCCCGGGCTAGAATGCCGTGGCGTCATCCTAGCTCACAGCAACCTCAAACTCCTGGGCTCAAGCAATCCTTCTGCCTCAGCCTCCCGAGTAGCTGGGACTACAGGCATGCACCACCATGCTTGGCTAATTTTTTTTCTATATATTTTTAGTTGTCCGATTAATTTCTTTCTATTTTTAGGAGAGACGGGGTCTCGCTCTTGCTCAGGCTGGTTTCGAACTCCTGAGCTCAAACAATCCGCCCGCCTTGGCCTCCCAGAGTGCTAGGATTACAGGTGTGAGCCACCGCGCCCGGCCTTGTAATTTATATTTTTAATAATAAAAATTTTCCTGATATGCCTTTTTTGCTTTATCCCAGAAGTTTTGGTAGAAAGTATTTTTATTATTTTTCAGTTTTAAGAATTTTAGATTTCTAGTATAATTTATCCCTTGACACACAAGTTTTCTAGGAATTTGTATATTTTTATTAATAACAAATATACATTTGTTATTAACTTCTACTTAATTGCATTGTGGTCCTAAAGTGTGATGTCCTATAGCATCCTAGTTTATTATTAGCTTTTGAAAACGTTCCTGTGTGTTGGAGGGGAAAAAAGGCTACTTTGCTAATTGTTGGTTGCAGTGTTTTATATATGTCCTTTATATCAAGCTTGTAAATTACGTGGTTAATATCTGCATTGATACGAATTTTTTCTTACTTGATTATCAAAGATTGAAAGGACTGTATTGAAATCTCTGTTGTTGGATTGTCACTTTTTCCCTGTATTCCATCTATATTTTATAACGTTTTATTATAACATTTTATTAAGTGTATATAAGTTTTAATTGTTAGTTCTTCCTGGTGAAATATACCATTTTATCATTCTGTAATGATGTAAGTAATATTACATTATATATATATAACATATATTTCTACACATGGAATTATATTCTATATATTCTATCCAGTAATGCTTTTCCTCTTTAAACTTATTCATCTGATATTAAGTGATACTTGCTTTTTAAAAAATTATATTTACTTAATATAGCTTTTCCACCATTTCACATCTGGCTTTTCTCTGTCCTTATGCTTTCAGTGTATCTCTTTTAAATAGCAAGTACCTAGGTTTTTAAAAAGTCTAATTAGACAATATATGCCTTTTAACTATTAACTTTAAACTGTTTATGTTTTTTTGTTACTATTATTATGTCTGGAATTAGTGCTACTTTAAATTTTTACTCTGGAACTGAGAAGAATAGTAAAATAACTCTGGTTTCAAATAGATAGCAATTTACTGCTGCTCCTTCAAGAAAAGCTAAATGGAGGTTTAAAAGTTCTCCCCATTCCCACACTAAAATAAAAGCAACAAAAAATAAAATTAAAAATCTCCATTCAAATGATTGAAGAAGGGAAAAAATAAATTGCAGGAAAAATTATTAGCAAAAATGGCATCTGTACTTATTTTTAATACAAGGTAAATGTAATGTAGAACCATGTCCTTATTCTTCTAAACTTCTGTGGGACTTTCACAATTATTTGTGTAAGTCTCTGTAATTCAAATTACCCAGCAGTTTCAATTTCAAATGTGATTAACATTGTCTGTTGAAAATACATCTAATTTGTTACAACAGGAATCCTGTAGGGGAGATAATTGTGTGTTGTCAGCAATGAATAAATGTATACCTTTAAAAGTGAATTACTCTTTTTGAGATAACATGTTAAAATCAATCTAGTATGTGTTCAGGATTGGAAGTGGGGAATGCACAGTCTGAGAAATAAAATAGCCTAGGGTGAAACACATGGTTTTATGAAAAACTAATTTTTAGGAGCATTTTCTTATATACTGTGACAAAAAAAAAATCCCTGAAAGGTAAACATACTTTGACAGTTGTCGTAGCTAAGAGCCTCAAGTAAAGATAAAATTTAATGTTTTCCTTAAATGCGATTGTCCAAATAATGAAAATTCGTAATTGAAAACTATGATTACCATATATTCACTTTGTTCTCTTTGCTAGAGCCATGCTCATTGTATTACTCTTTGAAGTTGGGGGACTTAACTGAAGCTTCCTCTGGATTCTAGGTAACTTTTAAAAAATTTTTATGCAGAATTGACATATGGAATTGAAATATATTAAGATAGGTCTTCTAATCTTATAGAATCCTGAGTTTCACTGTTAATGCATTGTGTTGGTGACTGCTAGGTAAGAAGCATGATGTAATGTGAAAAGCACAGGAACCACAGTTAGGAGGCCCAAGGTTAAGTTCAAACTCTATATCTTAAAAGCTGTATAAACCTGAACCGCAGACACTTCAATTTTGTCATCTTTGAACAGGACATATTAAAAACATGGCTCCGCCTACTTCATAGGACAATTGTGTTCTCATAGTTCTTCAAAGATATAATGTATGTGAAATTATTATATATTATAACATATCATAAAAATGTTATTATAGCTGCTATTTGGAGCCTCCAAAACTACTATTTCAGTATGGATGGTATTGCCTTTACATGAATTTGTTAGCGATCATGAACATATATAATGCTTGGCCCTTATATATGTTTCAGGAATATTCTACTTAATGTGTTCATGAAATGCTTTATTTTCATAACAGGACATCTAAACAACTCCCTATGAAAAATGTATTTGTAAATAAGTTTTCAAAATTTTCTTATTAAAGGCACAATGATTATTGAAACAGCACCTATTTTAAAAATAAAAGCA
>RJWJ010023312.1:0-25958 GCA_004363605.1 Indri indri
TTTAGACTAGTCATCTAGAGCAGTGCCTGGCCCATGGTAAATCTCCAGCACATGGTAGCTCGGTGGTTGTAATTAAGGTCGAGTTGGATTTCTTCGTTTCAGTGGGGAAACTGAGCAATGGGCTCCATTCGAGGGGATGTGAAGAAGCAAAAGATGACTCAGATCTCTCATTCGAACAATGAGGCAGATACCGAGGACAAGCACAATTAGGTTTAGAGAAAGGAGGAGGAACACCATTGTGGTCTGGAATCAGCTGCAGCTAATATGCCTGTGGGCCATTGAGATAGGAGGGTAATCAGGAAGGGAGGCACAGGAAGGCAGCACGAGTTGCTGACTGCCGCAGTGCAACTCTCGGGCCATCAGGACAGCTCAGTACCTCCTCTGCCTCCATCTTTATACTTCCTATTAGTCAAGCAGAGGACCCAGTCTCTCCAGTGACTCAGACTTTAATCTGCCTCACCTCCCTGAACTTTTTGAGGATAGCTACAGGCAGGCATGAGCCCTTCTTGAACCCAATAACTCAATCATTTATTTTTTAATTTGGCAACATATTGAGGTGTCTACTTTACCCCAAACACTGCTTTATGATCTAGAGAAATAACATTGAACAAAATAGTTGAGTTCACAGCTCAATAAGCTTAAGTACTTGTGTGTACTTAAATGTGGGCCATCTCCACGCCCCTCCCTACTCATGGACAACTTAATTTCAGTAGGAGGGGACACTTTCCCCTCACATTAACTCTGGATGACTTTGTGGTAAAAAAGAAAAGGAAAGAGAATCTTGAAAGGACTCTTACAAATTATATAGTCCAGTCTCCTCGGTTCAGTAAATATTTATTAAACGTGTATTATGACAAGGCACTCTTATTTTTCAGACGGGTAAAAGAACCCCGAGGAAGGTGGTATGGACTGAATGTTTGTGTCCTCCCAAAGTTTGTATGTGGAAGCCTTCACCCCCCGTGCGGCTGTATTTGAAGACAGGTTAAATGGGGTCATAAGGGTGGGGTCCTGATCCATTAGGATGAATGTTCTTATAAGAAGAGACACTGGGGACCTTTCTCACTCCCTCCCTCTCTCTCTACACACATGCCCCGAGGAAAGGCCGTGTGAGCACAGAGTGAGAAGGCAGCCATCAGCACGCCAGGAAGAGATCCCTAGATCCCTCACCGGGAGCTGAATTGACTGGCACCTTGATCTTGGACTTCTACCCTCCAGAACTGTGAGAAAATAAATTTTTGTTGTTTAAGCCACCCAGCCTGTGGTATGGCAGTCTGAGCTGACTAAGACGTAAGGGCCACTGTTTCAGTTAGCTATTGCTGTATAACAAACCACCCCACAACTCAGCCACTTAAACATTAACCATTCATGATTTATAACAAATCCGCAGGTTTGCCAGGGGTTGGCTGATCTAGGCTGGCCTCTGCTGTGGATAAGTTTGCTCCATGTATCTCTCATCCTCTTGCTGGGATCCACAGAGAAGGTCCCTCTCCTGGCTATGGCACAGGTAAAAGAGGACAAGTGCAAACATTCACATGGTCTTGGAGCTGAGATGTGGTCACTTCTGTCTCATTCTATGGGCCAAAGCAAGTCTTGGAACTGGAACATAGTTGTTCTACTGCCAGGATCATAACAGGAACGTGCTGCAAAGTTTCATGACAAAGCATGTAGATACAGGAAGACGTACAAAGTTGGGGTTATTGAGGCAATCTAACACATCAGGAATTCAAATCCAGGTTTCTGCAGGCCCCAGTTAGGGTCATTTTCACAATGAGTGATCGCTTTTAGTTTCAATAAAAAACACATATGCCATCTTTGCTCTTGACTGCCTGCAGGACTGAGCCTCAACAACAAAGCCAGCAGTTAGGCCGGTGGTGCTCATAGCGGCACTTCCAGTGTTCCTTCTCTTAAATCCTACTCGTAGGCTCACGTTGCCCATTTTCTGTGCCTCCGGCTACACCATGACTGCGGCCATCCTATACTTTCAAACCTGGGCACCTGAATCTACCTTTCCTTCTTCCCACTTCACCAAAACCTGTTCTCAAGAGGCTTAATTGTTAAAAAAAAAAAAAAAAAAAAAGCTGATTCCTGAATTCTGGTAACTTTCGTTCACTAAAACAAATAGTTACTGAGTATTTAATCTATATGTGGCTCTGTGCCTGGTGTTGGGATATTGGTCTTAGAGATGAATCATCGAGGCAGTTCTCAAGGAGCATATACTCCAGTGGGAGAAATAATACATGCACATAATTAATTGTTTTCATTCCCTGTGCAAAAAAAGTATTGAATATAGTGCCAGGCACTGTCCTAGAACAGTGGAGTACAATAATAAATAAGACAGGCCCACAGTCCCTATGGCACAGCTTAGAGTCTACTAGGGGCCTGAAGTAGATCAGTGTGTGCAGAGTACTGGGAAGAAGGCAGCATTTCTGTGAGGTGGGGGGAGCCAGGTGAGAGATCACCGAAGGTATGGGGTGGGGGGAAAGGTAACAATTAAGTGGGTTCATGAAGCATGAACTGGGTTGTTTGCAAACAATGCTAGTCTTCTAGGAATGTGGTTAATAGAATGGACTCTGGCATTAATAGCCTGGGTTTGAATCTTTGTCTGAATACTAAGGGGATGGCCATGGGTAAGTTATTAACCTCTCTGTTGGTGGTGTGCTAGTAAATGCTTAGAAAACAATTTTAAAAAGAGAGAGAGAGAGAGAAGAGAGAGAAAGAGAGGGAGGGAGGGAGGGAAGGAGGGAGGAAAGAAATGAAAGCAAGATATCTCTGCTTTATAGCACTTGCCATTTTCCATGGTGTAAATTCTTCCACCACGGCCTACTTCAAGCTACCAGCATGTTATCCCTGGGAACTGATGTGCAGTAGCATACCAATTTATAATAGTTTTACTAAACAGACACAATAAATAAATAGCCTCAAAAGCGTAGGTAATAGTAAAATGTATTGAAATAATTAGGAAGTGATAGGATTTGAATACTCATTGTTTTTATTTTAAATATAATTTATTCAATCATAAGTTTATATAATTTAATTTATAACAATGGCTGCACTTAACAACCAGCCCCAAATTTCTAGAAATTTAACTGTCAGCTTGCTGTGGCTCCTGCAAGCCAGTGAGAGCCGTCTCCAGCACCCCATCAGCCCCTGCCCCAGTATCTAACATATGAAATGAAGATAAATGGTTCTGACATCACGGGGTTGTTATAAGGATTAAATAAGATAGTTCATAGCAGACACTCTGCACCTAGCAAATTATAAACACTCAACAAATATTGGCTCTTACCATCACTTCTGCAATCATTAACTTACTTATATTCAAAGTATGAATAGCATGAATACCAGGAAGGATTTGTGGGTGAGTGAGGTGCTTGTAGCTAAGATCGGCCTTGTGAAAATCTCATCAGTAGCTTAGCCTACCAATGACGGTGCAGATGCACACCATTCTAAGGCGCGAGACTGTGTGTCACTGGTGCCCTGAGGACATGGCAATGGCACGCACCGGCATATGAGTTCTTCCCTGGGGAATTGGGCGTGTGGCTGAACTAGGCTGGGAATAATCTGTTCTGCACTCTCGGGCTGGAAATGCCTCCTGGCTTTCTTCTGCATTAGTGCTGCCCACACATCTGGCTTCTCGCCCTCTGAGAGCCACCCACCCACCCCAGCACTCTGCTGCCTTTTCCTCCTTCTGCCTCAAGGACTCCTAGGAACAAAGCCGACACTGACCCATAAGCACTGCTTTATGCCAGACATCTTTCTAAAGGCTTTCCACGGATTAACTCATTTAGTCTTCACAAAATTGAGTGAGACAAGTACTAGTATCACCCTCATTTTGCAGATAAGAAAACATGTCCAAAATCAGTCCTCAAGAGAGTGAAAGAGCTGGAATTAGCACCTCGATGTTGGTGTCAGTACCCGCACCCTTCACCACCGAGCTGCGCTGTTTCTGAGCTGCCACTTTTGTCATCCTATGCTTTCCTTATGGACAAGAGCGACATGGAAGCCAAGTAGATAATTATTTTATGGTTTGGGATTTTAGTATACTTTTGGCAGCCAAGCAACTTGAATGTCTTAATTACACTTTTCTCAATCTTGAATTAAAATAATTACATTGAATTCTGTGACAAACAGTGGAAGAAGACGGTAGTAGTCATTCAACAAACTTTTTGTAAGTGTCTTCTTTGTGCTGGCTGGTGTTACTCCAGCACTTGTAATGCAGAGGAATAAGAGAGTTAGAGGCATGCAGGGTAGGGATAGAAGAAATACTAGAGACCGTGTTTGGAGAAGGTGGAGTATCCAATTTCTTCATTCAAACATTTGGATAGCATTAACTCACGCAACTACAGGACCGTATGAACCACTTCCTCAAAAAGGTCACAGCAATCAGAGGAGACTAATAAGGATCTAAAGACATAATTACACTACAATATAAAAAGTGCGGTAGCCAAGGTTGTGCGGGCAGAGGAGAGACGGAGAGGCAAAGGCATTCCACACAGAGGGAGAAATGTGGGTAAAGGGAACAGTCAAGAAACCGGGGTAAACATTTTCTTTTTAAGAATAATTCCCAAACTGGAAAAAAATTTAACAGAGGGAAGTCTCTGTTCCTAAGAGTGGAGGGTTGTGTAATTATAACACAGGGAAAAAATTAAAATTGATCATGGTGCAAGTTACAGCAAGGACATGGAGGCTGTGAGACATTGGATCATCTGGTTCACAGATGGCAGAACTGAGACGGAGGAGGAGGTGATTTCATGGTTCTCACGGAGCAGACTTTGGAACCCAGCTCTTCACATTGTCACTTCAATGAACGTTTTGCTATCCAACAACGCAGAGGAAAAGGGAGCTCATGTCCCTGGGTAACAGAGAATTGGGAATGCGTTTGGGATGGGGAATCGATTAGAGATGACAGAGTCACAACTCGGTAAACCGTGGAAATAAGTAATCACGCCAACTGTGTCCACATAGAAGACATTCTAAGAGGAGAGGGCAGAGGCCTCATGAGATTAGGGAGGACTTGCTGACGGGAACGTGGCAAGACGTTGGCAGGGTTGGGATTGGAGCCCTTGTTTCTAGACTCTCAGATCAAAAGTCCTGATAATGTCTTTGCAGCAGAACGTGCTCCTTGGTCTGTAAACCGTCTTCTTATGTGTCATCCATAAAGAAAAGAGAATGGGCTACAAGAGAAATTAATGCCTCCTCAAATCCTCCTACATGATAAAAATCAGACGCCTCAAGAGTCCAGTTTTGCAGCTATAAACGGGAAGATAATGGGAGTGGTATTCACACACAGCCTTGCCCATCTCCAAGCCTCATTTATGCCCAGTGCCCTGCCAGAAGATGCTCCCCTTTCTTCCCTATTGACCTAAAATATACCAGTCCTCCAAGTCCTGGGTCAAGTCACGCCCCCTCCATGACCACGTTCCTCATAACCACAGCCTAGTTTGTGTTCAAGTTTGTGCTCACTTGTGTTTTTTTCCTAATTGTTTTATGTGAAAATGTCTTATGTTCATGACAGGAGGACACATTCCCTGAGGAAAAAACGATATGTCTTCTTTTTGTTTTGTCCACTGATGATGGTTAACATATGTAAGCGAAGCTCAGAAAATAAGTGCTCCTTCAGTAAACATTGCCACGGCTTATGCTGGACTACGCAGGTAGAGAGATGAACAGGACGCTACCCCTACCCTCAAAAAACTTCCACTGTCCTGGGAAATAGAGGTATTTAAAGAAATGGAGCAGAGTCCTATTACAGAATAAATCTGTGACTCTCATTTCACCAAAGAAAGTACCAGAAAACCTCATAGATTTGCTGAGATCTATGAGTTTGAGACTCTCGGTGTTTAAAAGTAAAGAGAGGAAGAAACGGCAGGGCATTCTGAGATCACTGCGGGTGGCCTCCCTTATCTGGGACTGAGGGTCCCTGGAAGCTGTCCTCAAAAAGGTGTCTGACCCTGTGTGTATCGCGGTCCTAACATGACGCCCACCTGAGCCTGAGAAGAGGACCAAGAGAAAAGGAGAACTAACATTCTACGGCCTTGAGTGGGCTCGGCATGTCCTGGCTTGGAGCCATCCCAAAGCCACATTCTTTCTTAGAATGTGTTTGCACAGATGGATTGAAGGACATGATTTTCAAGCCCACGGCGGCATCCGGAATGGATGGCCCAGCTTCAGCGACTGTATACCTGTCCTACCTTCAAAGGGTCCTCTGGACAACTTCCACTTCTCCGTACCTGAAGACGATGCATGCCAGCACCTCTCTGCTGCTCAGACACAGCTCATCTAGGCTGGCCTCTCTTCTCTGCCAGCCCCCATCCCTGTGGGGCAGAGGAGAGAGGAGAGGGCCAACCTGGATTTGCTCTAGATGCCCCATCACTAAATAGGGGACCCTTTGTCATCACCAGGGATGAGCCAGATGCAGGAGGTTACCAGTAGGAGCACAGGGAAGGTTTGAACCTCTGTAGGTTGAGGACAGCTGGGAGGCATTCATTATGCCCCACCCCACCCCAACTCCCAACTGTGCATGAATCTTGGGAAGAATACTTGTTATAGAGCAGCAGAATTTTAAGATCAAATTTATTGAGATATAATGTAGATAAAATAAATGAATGTGTCCATTTTAAGTGAACAGTTTGAAGCATTTTAACACATGTATGTATAACTAGTACCCCAGTCAAGGCATAGCACATTCTCATCGCCCCAGAAAGCTCTCTCTTGCCCCTTCCCTCCCAATTCTCCTTGCTTCCGAGCCCAGATAACCACTGATCTGATCCCATCACTGAAGACAAGCTTTGCCTATTCTAGAACTTCATATGCATGGACTCATACAGTATGCACCCTTTCGTGTCTGTTTTCATCGGCTGAGCATAATTGTTTGCAACGTTTTCTTATAAAATTTTTCAAACGTACAAAAAAGTCGAAAGAACTTTATAATGGATTCATAACCTGGATTCCACCATGAAGGTTTTGCTTTACTTGCCTTATTACATTTCTATCCATTTATCCATCCATCTGCTCACCTATCAACCTACCTTGTTTTTTGATACATTTCAAAGTGAATCTCAGACATCAGTCAACTTCCCTCTAAATACTTCAGGATGTGTTACTAACTAGAATTCAGTATTTGTTACATATTTTAAGGTAAAATTAGTACACAATGAAACACACAAATGTTTAGTGTACATTTTCTGAGTTTTGCCAAACACACGTACCCATGTTACTCAAACCCCTGTCAGAACACAGAGCATGACATCACTCCTGAATCCCCCCAGGCCTTTTCCCAGGCAACACCCTCCCCCCACTGCCAAGGCAACTTCTGTTCTGATTGTTTTCTAGTACAGATCAGTTTTGTCTGTTGTAGAACTTCACATTATACAAATGGAATCACACTGTATGTACTTTCTTTTGTAAGGCTCCTCTCACTTGGCATAATGCCTTTGAGCTTCACCATGTCCTGGTATATCGGTATTGCATTCCTTTTATTGTTGAGTAGCATTCCATTGTAGCAACATACTGCAATTCATTTATCCAGTCTCTTATTAGTGGACACGTAGACTGTTTCTAGTTCTGGACTATTATTAAAAAGTTCTAATGAATATTTTCAAACAAGTATTTCTATGAACATATTTTCTTTTCTTTTTCTCGGGTAAATACCTAGAAGAATTTCTGGATCATTAGATAAGTATATGGTTAGTTTTATAAGAAACTCTCAGACTTTCTCTGAAGTCCTGGCATCATTTTACACACCTACCAAACACTGGTGAATGTTGCACTCTTCCCACAGTGCCAAAATTGGCATTTTCAGGTTTCTTTTCTTTCTTGCTTCCTTCTTTTCTCTCTTTTATTTATTTTATAATTTTAGTTATTCTCCTTAGCAGTTAGTGATTTCTCACTGTGGTTTCTATTAATAATTTGCATTTCCTTTGAGTGTTCTTATTGCCCACTCATAGATCTTTTATGAAATGGCTGTTCAGGATTTTTTACCCACTTTTTATTTTCTTTTGAGACAGAGTCTTGCTCTGTCACCCTAGGTAGAGTGCGGTGGTGTCACCACAGCTCACTACAACCTTGAACTCCTGGGCTCAAGGGATCCTCCTGCTTAATTAAGCCTCCTGAGTAGCTGGGACTACAGGTATGCACCATCACACCCAGCTAATGTTTTCTACTTCTGGTAGAGAAAGGATCTCGCTCTTGTTCAGGCTGGTCTCAAACTCCTGAGCTCAAGTGATCCTCTTGCCTCGGCCTCCCAGAGTGCTAGGATTACAGGCAAGAGCCATTACACCAACCTACACACTTTTTAAATTTGGTTTTTTGTCTTATTGAGATAGGGAAGTTGCCTACATAATTTATATACAAGTCTTTCGTCTGGTATATACATAATGAGTCTTTTATCTCAGTAGCTTACATTTTTATTTTATTTTCCATTTTTGAAAATTTGTATGTACTTAAGATATCCAACATGTTTTGATACAAATATAGATAGTAAAAAGGTTACTGTAGTCAAGCAAATTAACATATCCATCATCTCAGATAGTTACCACCCTTTTTTGAAATCAGTGTCTTTTGAAGAGTAGAAGTTTAATTTGTTTTATATCTTTGGCAGTTTTGATGTTCTTTCAAAGAAATCTTTGCCTCTATCAGGTCGTGAAGATTTTTTTACTGTGTTTCTTTCCTAGAAATTCTATAGTTCCAGCTTTTGCATTTAGGTCTATAATCCATTTTCTTTATTTTGTGCATTGGGAATTAAAATTTTATTTCTTTACATACACATTCTTTTAAAAATGTGTAGGATTGTTACTACATATATCTTAAATATTTAATAGAATTTATCGTTGAAACCATCTAGGCCTGAAATTTTCTTTAGAGAAAGGTTTTTAATTACTAATTCAATACCTTTAAAATACAAAGGGATTTTGGATTTTCTATTTCCTCTTCAGTTAGCTCTATTAATTTACATATTTACAAAAGAATTTCTATTTCATCTAGGCTATAACATGTATTGGAATACAGTTTTTAATAGCACTTTATTATCACTTAATGTCTGCATGACTTGCACCCGTCCTTAACATAGGAAGCCAGCAGGCCAAACAGGCCATGGGATACGCTGTAATGGGAGAAATGCGGAGTAGATGTACAGGAGTGTAGGAAATTCTTCCTTGAAGTGGCATTTAGGTACAGATATTAGAGATGAGGAAGAATTATTTAGGTAGGAAGGCGATGGAGAGGGGCAGGCAGAGGGACATAAATATGCAAGGAATCCCTGACAAGTGGGAGCCCGACACTGCCAAGTACCGCGTGAATTTCGGTGTAGTGGATTTGGGGGAGGATGGGGTGAACTACGAGAGAATTAAATAGGAGCCTCGAAGGCTTGATACCAAGATTTTCTCAGATTCCCATTTATTTGTGCTTTGTTTATTGTCATTGCCTCTATCAGGAGAATATAAGCTCCAGGAGTGCAAGTTCTGTGCCACGTTTGTTAACCGTTGTATCCTCAGGACCTAGGACAGCTCCTGCTGCGTAGGAGGAACTCAGTAAATAATTGTCGATTTAATGACTCAATTAATCAATACTCAACTTTGTCCCCTTTAAATGTATGTGCTGTAATGGTTAAAGAAGACCAAAGCTGAGTTAGATGAGAGTCCCAGGTGCTTGCCAGGCTCTCCATATCTAGTCCTTGAACCCCGGCTGTGGGTGTGGCTGATGCACGTCGGTGCACGGACAGCTGCAAAGTCCTGTGTTCTGACCGTGGCACACCCACGCTTCCATCTGAGGTACAGGGAAAGGCTGCTGGTTGGAATGAGATATGCTAGTGAGGAAAGGCTCCAGGGGAGAGCTTGGAGGTTAACGAGGATTTAGAAAGTAAATATTCACTGCTCCACTCCACCACCCTGTGGAATAAGAGAAGATCCACAGCAGCAAACCCTTCCAGCTTCACCCAGCTGTGACATTTACACAGTTACAAAGCCTCACCATCATTTAGATAGACAGTCAAGGCAATTCTTCCCATTTTATAGATGGAAAAACTAAGGCTTGGAGAGGCAAAACACAGCCACTCAAACTAAGGAAGGGATGACATTCAGGACTCCTAACATAGTGTCCAGTAATGCACAGCACAAACATTGCCTTCTTCGTGGTCTCTCCTTTCCTCCGTGATAGAATGGCTCATTGCCCTGTTTGGGTCACCTTCCCACCCAGACTTCAGTGAGGCTTTGCAATACTTGTTCATAAGCCTGTCTTCTGATGGTCAGGAACAGTATTCCTCATGCCTAGGATAGTGTCTGCACATAGTAGGTGCTTGGTCTGGTCACTGTATATCACAGAGCTTAAGAATATGGGAATCAGAGAAGCTGCGTTGAATCCAAACTCCAGTGTTGTTAGGCATTAGGTGGGTACGTAACCTCTGCATGACTCAATTTCATCATCTGCAAAATCATGCACATTGATGTCCAATACATAGTGTTTGATAATTGTTAGATGCTATTACTACTATTAATAATACCATAAATATTTGTTGAATATCATCTTCAGGCAAACACACTCATTTCCAAAAGACACACCCATTTCGTTATCCTGACTTGCTGGCCCAGAGTCCCATCTGGACCCACGTTGAAATGAAGTTGGAAGAAAAAAGAAATTACTGGACTATGCATGCTAGCATGTGGGGGGCAGAGATAATCCAGCCTTCTGCAAATGAAAATTAATCATCTTGGCTTTGCTCAGCAGGCAGGAAGCAAGAATGCCAGTTCCTTTCTTCCCTGCCACCAGCGGGATTGTTCAGGAAATGAAGAAAGAAGATGGGATTGTTGGAGGCGGCGGCTCCACGGACTACGTTGTCCACATCAGATATGGGCATTATCAGCTTCCTGTCTGTCCTTCTGTTGCCGTTTACTTAGCCACCCAGCGTGACAGGCTCCCAGCACAACAGCCTTGTGCTTCTAACATTATTATTCGTTAGATTAATCTGGTTTCAATACATTCCAACAACACATACTTTTATCTATGACTGCTAAAAAAAATCCCTATCTGCTACAATTGGGACAGAGTCTAAGCGGGCATTAGATGCATATGCTAAAGATGTCTACTGCTGAGATAAACACGCATTTTGTGTTTCTGCTTAGTACCTGGGAGAACACTTTCTAAATGAGTGGCGGTCCATTTCCTGAGCCTCCTTCTCAAAATTATTAGTAGATCTCAGCAGTACTTCTTTACATGTAGGCAAAGCTTTTTTTTTTTTTTTTTTTTTTTTTTGAGACAGAGTCTCACTCTCTTGCCTGGGGCGAGTGCCGTGGCATCAGCCTAGCTCACAGCAACCTCAAACTCCTGGGCTCGAGCAATCCTACTGCCTCAGCCTCCCGAGTAGCTGGGACAACAGGCATGTGCCACCATGCCCGGCTAATTTTCTCTCTATATATATTTTTAGCTGTCCAATTAATTTCTTTCCATTTTTGGTAGAGACGGGGTCTCGCTCTTGCTCAGGCTGGTCTCGAACTCCTGAGCTCAGGACTATCTGCCCGCCTCGGCCTCCCAGAGTGCTAGGATTACAGGCGTGAGCCACCACGCCCGGCCTAGGCAAAGCTTTTTACTTTTTGTCCCAAGCATTTTGTGATGTGCCCTCTACAATGAGGCTAATGATAATTTCAGGACATGGGTGAGGTTCATATCACTAGGTCCATACTTCACTAATGCAAAATTGAGACACAGAGCCTTTAAGCAACTTGGCTAAAGTCATAGCTACAACTAGTGACACCTGTTCCTATCTTCCAGCCCCATAATTCTACAGCAATACGGTAGGCACCTCTTAATCTACCCAACATATGTTCTCCCTTTCTTCTAAGTAAGAGCAGCAATGTGCCCAGCTAATAGTATTCACTTTTCCATATTTTTTGCAGCTATGTGTGGCCATATGGCCCTGCACTGGTCATGTGAAATGTTTGGGAAACAACCTTAAAGGGTACAGACTCGGCATGTCCCTTCAGCCTTGTGGCTCTTTCTTATTATTTGTACCTGTAATGTAGACAGAGGAGTCTGGAAGTGCAGCAGCCATCTTGGGACCATGAGGTCACAAACACTGAGACAAAATGCTAAGGATGGAAGAGGAAAATTATCTGAAGAGTCCAGTATCCTGATGGCACTGTGGAGCCACTACACCAACATGAGGTTGCCTTCTCCTGCCTGCTTTTCATTGCATTAATCCGTTGTTTGTTGGATTAGTCATTGCTGACAAACATGAGTCCTAATTGATCCAGAACACACCATTTCTCTTTTGATTTTAGTGTTTTTATTTCCTTCTCAGTCAAGTAAATTTCTGTTCTTCTTTGACATCTCTGCTCAAGTGCTCCCACATCTGTGGAATCTTCCCTGAATTTCCCAGAGCAATTAGGGGCTCCCCACTCTGGGCTTCTGAGGTGATGAAGGAACTATCTAGTTCCTTCATCACACGCATGATATTGGGTAGCTGTGCATGTATATGTCTGTTCTCCCCAGAAAACACTTGCAAGGACAAGGGCTATAACTTACAGCCCAGACCTGTCACTCAGTAGGTATTCAATAACATTTCATATACTCGATTGCTTCACCTATGTGGTATCACCTCCATCAATCACTGCATTTTTGTTATCTTTTTGGAGCTCTCTTTGCCCAACTCTTAAATATTCATGTTTTTCAGTCACATACTCAGACCTCTTCTAATTTCCTTCCTTGAACCTCATTCAGTCTAATAATTCATCATGCTATGAAGATGACAATGCCTCTTAGCCTAGATTTCCACTTAAGAATTTCCATCTTAGACCCACTCCAGAGCACCATCATCTTATAGCTTATTCCTTGGTCTAGTGGCTATGAGCACTGTTTTGGGGGCCACCTGCCAGGATTCAAGTCCTTGCTCTTCCACTTATTAAATATGTGACTTGGGGCCAGTTACTTAAACTCTCTGTGCCTCTGTTTCCTTCTCTGTAAATGAGGACAATAGTACCTACGTAGAATTGTGAGGGTTAAAGGTCTCTCTGTACGTGTGACCCACTTAGGGCAATGCCAGGTTCACAGCAAGTGTTGGTTGTCACTGTTGTCATTAGACAGGCCCACCGGGATGCCCCACAGACACTTCCCCTCAATACCTTCATTCTCAGCTCATCCCTTTCCTCCTAAACACAGGAGCCTGCTCACCTTCCTATATTCTCGATCTCAGGGTGCCCAGCCAGAAGCCTAAACTAGACATTGCCTTCTCCTTAACCCCTCCTCTGGGTATTGAAAAAGATCTGTCACATGGTCAACTATATCTACAGAATGTTCTTGAATCTGTCTTCACATCACGGAACTGGTCAGGCACAAAACATCTTGCCTGCATTATTGGGATTGTCCATAACCTGTGCCCCTGCTCTGTTTTTATACCCATTAATTGCTTCCACCACATTTCAGCCACAGTCACCTTCCGCTTGTGCAAATGTGATCATGCCGTCCTTATTAAAACCTCCCCATCATCTCCAGGATAAGGAGTGCAGCCCCCAGTCAGGCTGCGTTTCCCCCTGCCTGTTCTCTGCTCATCCGCACAGCCCTGCGCCCCACCCGTCTCCCCACCGTGGCTGACTGCGCAGCTTGAGTTGTCTTCTCTTCCTCAGATTCGCCACGTTAGTTCGTTCTTCCTGTCTTTGGTTGTATTACTCTTTTCATCTGGTATGCCCTTTTCCTAATCTGCTCCCCCTGCCCAAACTGTAGGATTGATTTCTGCTCATTCTTTATGCCTGCTTGCCCATCACGACGTCTCTGGATTCCTCTTGGATTTGCCAGACAGATCCGAGGGGTCCTTTCCCTCCTGCCCCTATTACATGTCCAGAGGCATCTGTCAAATTGAAATCTCTCTGGCTTGTAACTGCTTTGTCACAAGACTCTCTTCTCTAGATTACAAACTTCTCATAGGTCAAAGCAAGGCCATTTTTGCCCATCTTTATAGCCCCAGTACAAAGCCCAGTGCCTGAAATTGTTGATACATTATAAATAGTTGCAGAATAAATAACCGTCTATCAAAAATAACACTGTTTGATTCATAGGCCACCCGAACTGGAATGGACGTTGGTTATTTCTCATTCTACGCCTTTTACTTCACAGGGAAAGACCTGAGGTTCAGAGAAGGAGGGTGACTTGCCTAAGGTCACACAGTAAGTTAGTTACAAAGACAGGAGAAACAGCTCAGATTTCCTGATCCCTAACCACAAGTCCTTTCTGCTATACTCCTATTTTACGTAGGTGATGTTTTGGTAAGGGTGCAGGTTCTGTTGTGTATGTCAGAATCACAAAGTATTACAAGAGTCAATGAGATAAAGTTATCTTCCCTCCCATGACGTCGGCCAGTAGCAAGTCCAAGGCTGGTCCAGCTTCCCCTGGTGAAAACCCCAGGTTCCTTCTGTCCCGTGACTTCACCTTCCCTCAGGTGTTGCTCTCAGGGTTACTGAAGTCAGCAGGAAACAGGGATAAAAAGAGGGAAAAATATACTTTGTCCCTCGAAGGGAAGGGCCAGAAATTGCACACAATACTTCTCCTTGCACACTATTGCCTAGAACTTGGTCACGTGGTCACCATTAGGTCCAAGGGAGGCTGGAAAAATACTGCCAACTCTAGGCAGCTGCCTGCCCAGCTAAAAATTAAAATTTTATTTGATACTAACAGTGAGCCTATTAAAAAAGGTAGAGTTAATTAATTGTTCCTGTTTCCCAGATAATAAAACTGGGCCCTGAGATTGGTTAAGAATACTGGCTTTGATGTCAACAGACTTTAGTTTGAAGCCTGGCTCTGCCATTTACTGATTACTGGGTTTGGGGCACACTGTGTGACCTTTCTAAGTTCCAGTTGTCTTATCAGGTGACATCTTCTTTCCTCTTAGGGTTGTCGTGAGGTCTCATGACATGGCAAGTACTTGGCTCAGGTCCCCAGTACACAGTCATCACCGCTATTTTTACGAGACAAGCTCAAGGCCTTATCTGACAGCAGAAGACTCCGTCTGGTTCAGCTCAGCATTTCACACCTAGCACAGTCCCTGATGCGGAGTAAGCCCTGAGTAAATATTTGTCGGAAGAATAAATTAGGTTAATGAGTCAGAACTGGAGCACAAATGGCTCCCGCGCCATGCCCCATGCTGTTTCTGTGCTGCCAGCGTGCAGTTCTCGTTATGATCTTTATGATCCCTCCCTCCGAAGATGAGCCTCAGAACCCACATTGAATCTGTCTGGATCCAGGAGTGATGCCCCAAAACCACACTCCAGCCAGCAGCACCCAGAAGCTGGAGCAAGTACAAGCCCTACGGGGGCAGATTCAGTGCCTTTCACCTGGACCCTGCCTTGGAGAAGTCATCTCCCTCACATTTCCCAGAGCTGTGTGCCCTGACTTATCTCCCACAGTCAGCAAAGGACGCTGCAAGCCCAGGATCAAATCCAGCTGGCTGCCCACCCCAAACAAACTCACACTTCCTCTTCCAAATGCGAGGCTCCCTCTGTGCCTCCACTAAGACCTTGTCCCCTCCTCCTCTCAGTTTTCCAATTTGTGCCATTCCTAGGATGGCACAGGGCATCATCCAATGACAGCCAATCCTCACTTTCAAAATAAGTGAGCAGCTGGCAACTAATCACAAAATTAGAAGTTTCTTCAAGAACAGAGATGGGCGGAAGAACAGTGAGATCTTAGGAGGTTGGGGGAAAACATGCATTTGGCCACAGCAGCTCTGCCTTGAACTTGCACCCCAACTTCCAGGGCTTGTGATCTGAGAAAGTCACTTAAAATCCCAGAGCCTCATAGGTGCCATTTGCATAGTGGGGACATCATCACATTATATCATATCACTCTTCTCACAGAGACCTTGTGGGATGAAGGAGCCAATGCTAATGACAATGGCTTGTATATAATCTGTTGGGTTCAAAAAGACAAAGGGGCTTATCATCCCTAGAGGGCTGGAGATTTGGAAGCACCGCATGCAGTGTGCCTTCATCCTACCAGCTATTTCTCTGTATATATATATATCTCTGATAAAATTTGCTTAAAATAAGTATTACTGTATTCATGTGTATCTAAAAGAATGAAAGAGAAAGACTAAATTGGTTCTGTTAACTCCAGAAATTAGACCCAGGGCCAACAGAAACTAGAGAAGTAGGTTTCTACTTAGGAAAAAGAATAGTTAAAAGATGTTCCAATGGCCAACAGCTGGAAGTGCCACCCTGAAACGTGGTCATCTCCAACCCTGTTACTGGAGGCACTCAGGAATGGCCAGTAAACCCTGGTGAGGGATGTATGACTTCCTGCCTGTCTTGGAACTCTGAATGCAACATATTCAGAGATCTTTTTACACCCAGTTCTGTCTCCATGATCCTAAGTATGACGAGTATGTCAACAAGGAGACACCCTGCACCTAAAGTCTGAAAGATTGACTTTTACCCTCATCCACATATTGAATTGCCTATGATATAAATTTAATATAATTTTTAAAACAGTAAGGAATAGAAAACATGAATGAGGAACAAGAGATGGATAGAAAGGACCAGGTATATTCACAAGAGAACCAACCAGATCTTGAAGCAACCCAAAATACGTAACACAGTCATGCATAACAACGTTTTGGTCAATGACGACTCCACATACAACAGTGGTCCCATAAGATTGTAATGGAGCTGAAAAATTTCTATCACTGGTGACATTGAAGCCATACTAACATTGCAGTGCAATGCATTATTCATGTGTTTGTGGTGATGCTGGTCACCTACTGTGCTGCCAGTCATATAAAAGTATAGCACATGCAATTATGCACAGTACATGATATTTGATACTGATAATAAAGTACTATGTAACTGGTTTCTGTATTCACTATACTATCAGAATTTTAGAGTGTACTACTTCTACTTATTAAAAAAAGTTAATTGTAAAACAACCTCAGGTAGGTCCTCTGGGAGGTATCCAGAAGAAGGCTTTGTTGTCACAGGAGGTGACAGCTTCGTGTGTGTTATTGCTCCTGAAGACCCTTCGGTGAGACAAGATGTGGAGATGGAAGACAGTGATACTGATGATCCTGACTGTGTGTAGGCCTAGGCTAATATGTGTGTTTTTATCTTAGTTTTAACAAAAATGCAAACAACCCTATCAAAAAGTGGGCAAAGGACATGAACAGAAACTTTTCAAAAGAAGACAGAATAATGGCCAAAAAACATATGAAAAAACGCTCAACATCTCTAATCATCAGGGAAATGCAAATCAAAACCACAATGAGATATCACTTATCTCCAGTGAGAATGACCTTTATCAAAAAGTCCCAAAACAATAAATGTCGGCGTGGATGTGGAGAGATAGGAACACTCATACACTGCTGGTGGGACTGCAAACTGGTGAAACCTCTGTGGAAAGCAATATGGAGATACCTTAAAGAGATACAAGTAGATCTAACATTTGATCCAGCAATCCTATTACTGGGCATCTACCCAAAAAAACAAAAGACATTCTATAAAAAAGACACCAGCACTCGAATGTTTATAGCAGCACAATTCAGAATTGCAAAGACATGGAAACAACCCAAGTGCCCATCAATACATGAGTGGATTAATAAAATGTGGTATATGTATACCATGGAGTACTATTCAGCTTTAAGAAACAATGGTGATATAGTGCCTCTTGTATTTTCCTGGATAGAGCTAGAACCCATTCTACTAAGTGAAGTATCCCAAGAATGGAAAAATAAGCACCACATGTACTCACTATCAAATTGGTTTCACTGATCAACACCTAAGTGCCCATATAAAAATAACATTTATTGGACGTCAGGCAGGTAGGAGGGGGGAGGAGGGGATGTGTATATACATACGTAATGAGTGTGATGCACACCATCTGGGGGATGGACACGCTTGAAGCTCTGACTTGTGGGGGCAAGGGCAACATATGTAATCTAAACATCTTTACCCCCATAATATGCTGAAATAAAAAAAAAATAAAAAATAAAAAAAAGTAAAACAGATAAAAAATTTTTAAAACAGAAAAAAGGTTATAGAATAAAGACACTATAAAGAAGGAAAATATTTTTGTATAGCTGCACAATGTGTTTGTGTTTAAGCTAAATGTTATCACAAAAGAGTCAAAAAGTTAAAACATTTAGAAGTTTATAAAGTAAAAAAGTTATAATACGCTAAGGTTAATTTATTATGAAAGAAAGAAAAATATTTTTTATAAACAGCGTAGCTTAAGTGTACGGTGTTTATCAAGTCTACAGCAGTGCACAGCAACGTCCTGGCCTTCACGTTCACTCACCACTCACTGACTCACCCAGAACAACCGCCAGTCCTGCAAGTGCCATTCGTGCTAAGTGCCCTATAGAGGTATACCAATTTTTTTCTTTTATACTGTATTTTTACTGTACCTTTTCTACATTTAGATATGTTTAGATACACAAATACTTACCATTGTATTGCAATTGCCTACAATATTCAGTGCCGTATATGCTATATAGCCTTGCAACCTAGAACCAATAGATGCTGTACCATATAGCCTCGGTGGAAGCTACACCATCTAGCTTTGTGTACATACACTCTGTGACGTTCACACGGCAATGCAATTGCCTAACGATGCATGTCTCAGAACCTATCCCTGTCATTAGGGACATGATTGTATTAAAAATAAAAACCTCAGTAGGAAGATTAAACAGAAGAATCGATGTGCTAAAAATTTTAGAAAAAAAAGAGACTTTAAAATTATAAGATAGATCTAAAGGAGTAAAATAGAATGTAGCACAGAAATTAATATTAATAAACACGAATCATAGAGGAAATGCAAAGAAGCATACAGGATGGAGAGACATTTTAATACTATACATGTTCATTGGAGTGATATCAGAGGACATAGTAGAATGGGGAGAGGATAATTTAGGAGTTAAAAACAAGATGGAACTGAAATGTTTGATAAAAAAGGCATATAAGCAAGGAAGAAGGTGGTCAGACGTAAAGTCTTCTAAGCTCCTGTGCTTTTCTGGAGGAGAGTAAAGATATTGATTAACTTTAGACTCATTAAAGATGCACATTAAAATTGAATGGGTAATTTTTAAATAATAGAAATAGAGCAAATAACCTCCAAACTGAAAGAAAAAAAATGTTATGGGGGGAAAAATGGTGCTCCAACCATTTCGATAATATAACCTGAGCTTCTGCCTTCTGCTGTGATACAGAATTTTCTCCCCACCCCACCACCATCTTTTCTATGTTCCTTATCACTACACTCAGTTTGTAGCTAACAAACATAGGGTTTGATGTTAATCTCAGAACAAGAAGACTATAGCCAAGTGGTCCATGACTAATGATTCCATGATGCCATCAAGCGTTCAGGTTCCCTGCATCTTTCTGCATTGACTTCACCACTATGCGATACATCCATATATACAGAACTGCACTTGCACCCCTTAAATTTATACAAATAAAAAAAAAGCCAAAAAAGAAAAAAAAAGAACTATGTCATGGATCAATCCTGGCTGCATGGGAGGCTAGAAATAGGAATTATTCTCTGAGCACATTGCCTTCCTTAACACATAAACAGTTCTGTTTGCAAGGAAAAAAAGTCAATGAAAGCGAATGAGTAAGGTTTGTTATCGAAGACTCTAAAAGATTTTTAAGTTTTATTTTGTTATGCTTGCCTAGGCAGGATCTCTTCTGCCCATGCAGTTTTGTTTTGTCAGTTACCTAAGTCGTAAAAGAGGAGACAGGAACCACACCTCAGTGAATTAGCAGAGTACTGGGCTGGGGGAGGAGGCTGGACACGCAGGATTGTAATGCACCACTCTCTGCCGCCTTTCTGACACATGGCTCCATGATACGGTCAAAGCAAGGGAAGGATCTAGGCTTTTTAAATAGTGGTTTTATTCGAGATTTTTCTCACCAGGCATCCAGATCTTAGAACAAACTCAAAGGAAAACTGTCAAACCACCACCCTTATTTTTCAAATGTGCAGACCCATAGAATATTCAAAAGGCTGATAGTAGGAAGGCCAAATAAACGCCTGATTTGAAAAGGCCAAAATAAACACCTTTTCACACCTGAGGATCCTCCAGGTGCAAACCCTTATCTGGTGATGGGCTCTTTGCAAAAGTGAATTCATCTCACTTATGCCAATGAATGCCTAAAAGTCTCGGAGATTGACTACCAATGAGTGTTTTGACTTAATGGATATAGATAAAATCACCTCCAAGCATAATCGACTAATTAAGAGGCGGATAGGTAGCCCTGAGAGCATAGAGCAGGACTAAAGGATGCCTGATCCATTTAACCCCTCTCCACTTGAATCACACTACGTCCCACCTGCATTCCAAATTCTTTGAGACTGTCATGTGCACCTGTCTGTACATCTAGGGGAAGATTAACTGAGGTATTTTTTTTCTTTCCTGTCTGTTTTCTAAAATCAGAATTCCTCTGGAAGAGCCATTTGTTCACATTTGATTTGTTCTCCAAACTGAGCTGTTGGACACTTTGCTCTTAGTGGGAGCTCGGTAAATGTTCACTGCCTGACGTTTCTATTCCCACATAACAAGATGAAACCAGTGGGAAAGTGAGCCGTTCTTACCAATCAGCATTATTTGCCTTCATGTGGTCAGTGGGGGAGCTAGGATTTGAACCCAGATTTTCTGAAGCCAACTCCAATAGTCTTTCTCCTACATAACTCTACCTCCCAACTGACAGTACCATTTGCAATCTTTTGTAACAAGAACCAATTCAGTGTACTCACGGAGACTGACTCTATACCTGGTCCCATACAAAAGAAAATAGAGATTGACTGTCAGAAGTATCCCCACCACCAAAAAAAATCCAACGCTTACTTGCATCTTTCATAGAAGAATAAAGAAAATCTAATTTCTGACTCATAGCAATAGTTCTTCAAAATTCCTTCTCTTCTCTATTTTTTTTTTCACATCCTACAATAGCTCTAGAGCAATGCTATCCAGAAGGACTGTCTGTGATGATGGAAATGCCCTGTGTCCGCATCGTCCCATGTAGTAACTCTACCCGCATGTGCCTGCCGAGTGAGCACTTGAAATGGGCTAGTGTGACTGAGTGATGATATGAAATTCTAGTCTTATTACATTTTATTTTGTGTAAGTTCAAACCTTAGTCACCCTGGGCGTGACTAGTGACTACTTTGGTGGATGGCACAGCTGTAGAGCCTCATCGCCCAAGCCGGCTGTCATATTTGTGCCGTCTTCCCTTCCTCCACCCATCTCTTTATTACATAGACTTCTCTACCTTTCCTGAGTTTTCATTCTGCCTCAGCCATCGCTCACAACAAAGGAGAGCCTGGGAGCTGAACTCCACAACAAGCTTCTCTGTCCCCCCAGCCCGTCAGTTCTTTCTCTTTGCTCAGACTCCCAACTCTGCACACGACATGTTAGGAGGCTTCAGAGGCAAACAGAACTCTACTAAACTGTTGGAAAAGGAGAAAAAGCTGATTGATTTGCAATTCCCTGATGATTAATGATGTCGAGCATTTTTTCATGTTTGTGGGCCATTTGTATATCTTCTTTTGGAGGCTGTCTATTCATGAAAATTAAAGCCACCATGAGATACCACCCTACCCCTGTCAGAATGGCCATTATGAAAAAGTCAAAAAACAATAGATGTTGGCATGGATGCGGTAAAAGGGAACACTTATACACTGCAGGTGGGAATGCAAATTAGTGCAACCTCTTTGAAAAACAGTATATATTCCTCAAAGAACTCAAAGTAGACCTATCATTTGATTCACAATTTCACTACTAGGTATCTACCCAAAGGAAAAGAAGTCATTGCATCAAAAAGACGCATGCACTTGTATGTTTATTGCAGCACAATTCATAATTGCAAAGATATAGAATCAACCTAAGTGTTCATCAACTGATGAGTGGATAAAGGAAATGTGGTTTATATATACCATGGAGTACTACTCAGCCACAAAAAAAAAAATGAAATGATGTCTTTTGCAGCAACTTGGATGGAACTGGAGGCCATTATCCTAAGTGAAGCACGTCAGGAATGGAAAAATAAACACCACATGTGCTCGATTATAAACGGGAGCTAAATGATGGGTATACAAGTCACACAGAGTGGTAAAATGGACTTTGGAGAGTCAAAAGAGGGGAGGATAGGAGCAGGTGGATAGGAGAAGGTGGATAGGAGGAGGAAGTTACCTATCGGGTACGATGTACACTATTCGGATGACTGGTACACTAAAAGCCCTGGACTTCACCACTGTGCAATTCATCCATGTAACAAAAAGCCACTTGTATCCCCTAAATCTTTTGAAATTTTAAAATAAATAAATAAATAAATGGGGGAGAAAGGTGATTGAGAAAATACAAAATCCTCTAAAGTGAGGGGTGAGGGTGAGAACGAAGAAAGCAATGCTGGGAATTCTTAGAAATCAATAAACCACGCCTTATTACACTATAATGATAATAGTGCAAATGAGCTACACAGCATCTAGTGGTTTAATTCTGCCATATATTCACCTTTATCTTCATCGTGGAGGGGCGGCTTCAAGACACTAAGCAGAAAGAAAGTGTAAGCAGAGCTGGGAAAGCAGACACTGGGCCAGTCTACAGGCAAGCAGCCACGTGTCATGAGAAGCAGAGGTGCCAGGGTCTGGGTCTGTAGGGGACGACAGACCAGCAGAAGCACAAAGAAGGTCCGTGAGAGCTGACTGGAGTTGGGGGAACAGGGCCTGGCTCAGACAAAGTTGTGATCAGTTCATATGATGTGGTCCCTTTTGAAGACTTGGGGTCTTACACCTACCCTAATAAGTTTATATGAGCACAGCGTCCAAGCCTGGCACTCCTACCCTGGGATAAGCATGGCACACAGAGTAAATGTTAGGCTGGAGACCACAAGGAGAGATGCTGCCATCATCTGGAGGTGACGGCACTGATCCATTGCATAGCAGTGAGCTGAGGAGCTGAATGGGAGCCTAAGCGACCCACTGCAGGTACACAGAGGGAAACGGGTGTGTCCCAAAAGATGGTGCAGCCATTAATATTAATAACAATGTAACAGGATGTCTTTTTCTTCTTTTTTGCTTTCTAGTTTAACCTCAGCCCTATGTTTCTGAATATCTTCAGATAGGAAAATCTACTCTGCTCTGGGCAGCAAAAAGGAGAACTTGGAGGTCGAGGGTTGTCTTTGGAGTGGGGATTGAAGGACAAAGAAGGGAGAGAAGAGAGAATTTTGCAAGACTGGGAGCTTAAGCAGTGCATGAGGATGGTGGTTTTGGGACAATGTCTAACAGTATGAGATTTTGAGCTGATGGCACTGTGTAACCTGCCTGTTGTTCTAAAGTCACCCGTGAAATCTACCTTACGCACGTATGTGTTCTTTTTATGTTGTCTTATTTGGGAAAGAAGAGAAATACAAAGACAAGGGGCTCTGTCCACATGTGGGTGAATGCTGGGCATGGAAGGAATAAAAGAACAGCCGCAACATCCAAGCAATGAGAGGGCCTCGGGAGGATCATGAAAAGGTGGGTGACAGGGAAGTGGCTAGTATTAGTGCACAGCTAGAGAGGAGCAGGGCCAGGACACAAACCCGGGAAAACCTGCGTTCCTCTCCAGCACTCTGGGCAGACCTGGATGGAGATGCCAGGGCACTCCGGACGGAGGAATGGCGTGAGCAACCACTAGCATGTGCCCAGCCTTGCCTGTGCGGACCACTCACAACTGTCGCGCACAGATGTTCTGGCTGTCACTCTGCTGGGGCTTTCCTGTTTATTATTTTTGTGTCTCCAGGCAGCGACACTCCTGTCAAATGGCGATGGAACGTCAGGTCAGATTACTCCCAGTGTGATACGAAGAGACAAGTGCTGATGGAGGGTGCCACTTTCTTGGTTCAGATGTGCACACTCATCACCAGCAATTAATGCCACTCCGTTGGCACTGCCTCCCTGCTGGAATAGGCCTGAATGTGCCAGGCAGAGGGTGAGGAAGCAGTTTCCATGGCCTTAAATTTACAGGCCATGGGTCTCTGTGCTTGTCTACAGCAATGAGAACAAAGCATGAGATATAGAAAGAGCTGTGGGAAGGAGATTTATTGTCCTATTACGGGCCAGGGATTGTGCTGGGCAGCTCATACACTGTATCTCTGTTGAGGATAGTGGCCAAGAGCTTCGTCTTTGGGGTTAGGCAAACCTGAGTTTGAATTTGGAGTCTACTGCTTATATGTGGCCATGAGCAAGTTACTTAAACCCTACGAGCACCAGTTTCTTAATGTGTAAAACTGGGATGGGAATAGCTACCTTATAGTTTTGTGTAGGATTAAATAAAATCATCATTCATTCACTCAACGCAAATTCAGGATATAGATGAATGGGATATATACATATATATATATATGTGTGTGTGTGTGTGTGTGTATATATATATAATTTATTCAATGGGACCCCACAGTAAAGAGAACAGATAAAATCCCTGCCTTCATGGACCTTATGTTTTAGCGAAGGAAGACAGAAAATAAACAAATAAATACGTAGTTATGATGTACCTCAAGGACTTAATGGCATTTCTGACACACATAAGCATGTGATAGCATTATCTTTACATCATCACTATGAAGCATTGTTAGTCCCAATGGGAGACCTGAGGCTCTTTAAATGACTTGCCCAAGATCCTGTAGCCAGCTCTTCATTCTACTGGGAACACCGAGCGGATGAAAAGCAAGAGGGTGCACATGGCACAAGTGTCCCTGCTTCTCGCGTCAGCTGGAGCCATGACTGCGAAAGTGGAAAGTTCCTGCAGAACCATTCACAAGTTGAATCATCTTAGAACACGTGGGTTAAACTAGTTCATATCCGTAAAGCTGGCTAAGGAACACCTCCCCCGTGGGACAAAACGTCCCACTCCACCTGAGGCTTACAGATTTCCCAGGGTGTAGGACTTTCAGCACTAAAACCAGGACAGTTCCAGGCAAACTGGAACAAGTTGATCCCTGTTGCCAAGACCACAGGCAGATTTCATCTTGAAAGCCACATAGCGAGGCTGGAGTGCTTCCACAGGCAGAACCAGGTAGGGAACACCTACCTACAAACCGCACATAGGTAGTAGACCAAGCAGGGAAAGCAGATGACTGAGGAGGCCTCCACTCTAAGCCAAAGCTGCCTGTGCCTGAGTCACCTTATTTTACCAATTTCTCTGGGATTGGCTTCCGAGCGGGTGAGCAATGAATACTGACCACCTACTTGAGCACTGTGCAACCATCCGAATGAATGTGGATGGTTGGTTGGAAACTGTTTAAATAAACACACCTCTTGGCCTGCTTGCTACCTGTGTCAATAATCCATCCTGGAGCTGAGTAACAGGCACCGCGAAATATATAGAAAGAGTGATGAACTTGGCGTCAGATGTCCCAGCTCTGCTTGTCACGGGGTGGGTGCCCTTGCCAAGTCACTTAATCTCTGTTTCAGATTCTCATTTATAAAATGGACGTAAAGTATTACCCTCATCTCCCTATAATGATAATGGATTCACATGAGAATCAAATTAATAAATATTGTACGTGCTTTTACTCTGAAGTTTTAAATCTGTGGTTCTAGAGTTTGCCAAACTTGGTCCACCTCCACTCAGATTCAAACCAAACTCTGATTCTTGTTTTATTTCCGCAGGAGATTGATTGCATGACTATCCCTCCCCCTCACTCTCCCTCTGTTTCCTATCAAATGCAATGCAAATCACTGTCCAGGTAGACCTGCACACCCCCTGCCTTCTGCCTGCAGGTGTTTCTTTTTTAATGTAATTTTAATTTCTATTAAGGGTGTACATGACTGTTATTAATACATAAGAAATCAAATAGCTCTATAAGGCTTATTATGAAAAACAGCAGTTCGCGCCCCGCTTCCTGCCCCCAATCTCATCCGCCCTCTTCCCCAAAGGCAGTCACTTTCAACCCTTCTAGCTGTGTTTTTTAGCACTAACCTCCATATCTCAAAATAACATATCCATATTGCAA
>RJWJ010023313.1:0-25970 GCA_004363605.1 Indri indri
CTTGATCGCTGTTCTTCAGAGACTCAAATTGCAAACTTTATTATACCCTTTCACTGTGTTTCATGTGTCTCCTACTCTCATTTCTTTACTTTTTGTACTATTTTTTTCTTTCTGTTTATCTGGGTATTTTGTACTGACCTGGCTTCCAATTTGTCCGTCATCTCTTCAGTGTGGCTAATCAGTTCCTAAGCCTAGCTATTGAATTCCTAATTTCAAAATGTAGTGTTTTTCAGTTCTGGAATTTCCATTTGATTTTTTATATGTTCCAGTTCTTTGGAACTGGATGGAATTCTTCCCATTTTCCTCTTTTTGAACATATTCGTTATAATTAGAGTCTATGCCTCATAATAATATCTAATTTACCCTCAATCATTTTTAATTGTCTGCTTTTATTCTTGGCTCTCAGTTATTTGGTCTTGGTTTCTGGCATGATTGGTAATATTTGATTGAGTGTAAGAAATTGTGTGTGGAAGACTTTCAAGAGGGCTGACTAGAGGCATCTGGTGCTTAACTTCTTTAAAAAGAACCACCAAAGTAGCAAGTAGATAATCACACTTTGAATACATCATCTAAGAGAGAACATTGGAATTCAACAGAGAAGTGACAGGAAACACCTTAAGGCAAGGGAGGAGAGGAAAGTGAGGTATCCTGCTCTGCCAAAGTTGACTAGGAGCCCAGGGAAGCTCCCCGATGTGGGGAAAGGGCAAGTGAGAGACCCCCAGCAGTCCACATTCCTACTGCGGACTCCAGCAATTCTAGACAAGAAAGAGCCTCTCCACCCTCATGGGCCATGAGACTAAAGTAGGGAGCTGCCTGGAGACCACACAACAAACAGCACTGCTCCAGAAAGGGAGCTCATGCTGGGTCCCACACACGTCCCAAGTCCTAAGAAGCTACATCCAGGTACCATTTTGAGAGCCCAATCACCATCAAGAATGCATCCTGCCCTGGGCCCCAACAACTCCTGCATCTCCACATGTGTGAGGCCCCTTGACATCCCTTGCCTGCAACTGCTGCTGCTGCTGGCTGCTGTCACCAAGGCCAAAGCATGCGCCATTGGCAGTGACCCTGCTGCCCTGGCAACAGAGAAGCTGTGCATTTACAAGCATCCTAAGGACAGGCTACACCTCCCACAGCCACCACCTAGGGCCCAAGTTTACACTCCCCAGCTTCCAGCCCACAGCTGCGGCCATTGAAAGCAACCCTGCCCTCCCCATCAGCAGGGCCACAGTGCAGCTACTGTCACCTCTACCCAAGCATTCCACCAATGGCCTGGGATCACTCTGTCCCATTCCCATAATGAATGCCCACATACATCACTAGAGACTTGATGGCAGACCCACCCAGCCCAGTGCCAGCCCCCAGTGCCCAAGTATGCTGTCTGGGCACCTGGAGATCACCTGGCCTCATCCATCACTGTTGGTACCTAAAAACTCCTCTTGGGGGCCTGAAGATGAGCCCGCCCAATTGCCACTACGAGAAGAGCTGGCACCCACTGCAGGTGCCACCTGTGGACATGAGGATTAGCCTGCCCAGCCTGTTGGAGCCACTGCCAATACCAGCACAAACTGCTTGGGAGCATCCTGTCACTGCTACTGCCATGGCCCATGCTATGCCTGCTGCCCAGAGGCCTCAGGGTTAGCCCATCATCCCAGCCCACTACTGCTATTTCTGGCATCTGAGCAAGCAGCCTGGAAACCCAAGAATCAACCTGCCTGGAGCCACTAACTCTGGAGTCAGTGTACAATGCCCTGGGGCCCAAAGATAGGCATGCTCAGCCTGTCTCCACTACCACTGTGGCCTGAGGACTGACCCACCTGATGAACTCATCTCCAGTAAAACTTCACCAGAGCCTCCACTAACAGTGACCCTCTATGCCACAAAGGAAATCCCTGACACCACTGAAATTGTTTACAGATGAAGAAATTATATGGAGACAACACTACTGCATGCACCCAGATTCAAAGCCAAAATGCCCTATCCTGCCAACACCATAGATACATCTTCAGGAAAAAATCCTCCCTTACAGAAGCAAATTCAAAAAATTGAAAGAAGTGACTGTTATACCAGATTCACAATTATTAGTGTAAGGACATAAGAAACATGAAAAAGCAAGGAAATATGACACATCCAGAGGAAAACAATAATTCTCTAGCAACAGATTCCAATGAAAAAATTTATGATATTCCTGAAAAAGAATTCAAAATAATGATTTTAAAGAAGCTCAGGGAAATATGAGAGAATATAGATAAATAATACAGAGAAATCAGGAAAACAATTCACTATCTGAATGAGAAATTCAACAAAGATACTCATTTTGTAATGATATCTATCATTACAAAAACAGAACCAAACAGAAATTCTGGACCTGAAGAATTCACTGAATGAAATAGAAATACATTTAAAAGCTTCAACAATAGACTAGATTAAGCAGAAAAAAGAATTTCAGAACTTGAAGACAGGTCTTTTGAAATAACCCAATCAGACAGAAATAAAGAAAAAAGAATTAAAAAGAATGAATAAAATCCTATGTGACATATAGGACACTATAAAGCAACCCAATATTCAAATTTTCAGTGTCTCAGAAGGTCAAGAGAAAATGAAAGGGATTTAATGAAATAATAACTGAGAACTTTGCAAGCCCACAAAGAGATTTAGAAATCCAGATATAGGTAGCTCAGAGATTCCCAAATAGATACAATTAGAAAAGGTCTTCTCCATGGCACATTATAGTCAAACTGGCAAAAGTCAAAGACAAAGAGAGAATTCATAAAAACAGCAAGAGAAAGGTGCCTAGTCACCATAATGCATCTTCCATCAGACTAATAGCAGATTTCTCAGCATAAACCTTACACGTGAGGAGAGAAGGGCATGATATAGACAAAGTGCTGAAAGGAAAAAAAAAAACTGCCAAGGGTACTATACTCAGCAAAGTCATCCTTTATAAGGAGAAATAATGTCTTTTCCAGACAAGTAAAACCTAAGGGAATTCATCACCACTAGACTGCCCTACAAATAATGCTTAGAGGAGTTCTGTACCTGGAAGTGAAAGTATGTTATCTACCATAGTGAAAACACACAAAAGTATGAAACTGATTAATAGAGTAAGCACACAAATAAGGAAGAGCAAGAATTCAGATGTCAACGTTACAGAAAACCACCAAACCACAATGATAAATAAGAAGATAGAAAGTAACAATGAATATACAAAACAACCAGAAATCAATTAATAAGGTGACAGGAATAAGCCCTCACATATCAATGATAACCTTGAATGTAAAAGAATTAAACATTTCACTTAAAAGATATAACTGGATAAAAATGCATAAAAAATAACCCTATTATATGCTGCCTACAAAAAGACACATTTAGATTGAAAGTAAAGGGATGGGAAAAGATATTCCATCAAATGGAAACCCAAAATGAACAAGAGTAGCTATACTTTTATCAGATAAAACTAACTTTAAGTCAAAAACAGTAAAAATAGACAAAGAAGTCATTGTATAATGATAAAGGGATCAATTCACCAAGAGGAGATAATAATTCTAACATAAATATACCCAACATCAGAGCACTCAGATATATAAAGCAAATATTATTAGATCTAAAGACAGAGCTAGACACCAGTGCAATAATAGTTGGGGACGTCAACACCACAATCTCAGCATTTGACAGGTCCCGTAAGCAGAACATCAACAAATAAACATTGGATTTAAACTACACTTTAATGGACCTAACAGACATTTACAGAACATTTCATTCTGCAGCCACAAAATACACATTTTTCTCACCAGCGCATAGACTACTCTCCAGGATAGACCATACATTAGGCCAGAAACCAAGTCTCAACAAATTTTAAAAAATCAAAATCATGTCAAGTATCTTCTCAGACCACATGGAATAAAACTAGAAATCAATAACAAGAGGAACTTGGGAAACTGTACAAATATGTGGAAATTAAACAATGTGCTCCTAAATGACCACTGGGTCAAGGAAGCAGTTAAGGAAGAAAATAAAAAAGTTTCTGTAAACAAATAAAATTGACACCCAACATACCAAAACCTAAGGAATACAGTAAAAGCAGTGCTATGAGAGAAATTTATAGCAATAAACATCTACATAAAAAAGTAGAAAGATTTCAAAGACTCAATCTAACAATACACCTCAAGGAACTAGAAAAGCAAGACCAAACCAAATCCAGAATTAGTAAAGGAAAGGTATAATAAAGATCAGAGCAGAACTAAAGAAAACAGAGACTAAAAAAAATACAAGTGATTAATGAAACAAAAAGTTGGTTTTTTGAAAACACAAACCAAATTCGTAAATAAACTGATGGCTAGAGTAACCAATAAAAAAGAGAGGGAAGCCAAGTAAACAAAATCAGAAATGAAAAAGTAGACATTACAACTGATACCACAGAAATACAAAAGATGGTCAGAAACTATGATGAACAACAAACTGGAAAACCTAGAGGAAATGGATAAATTCCTGGACACATACAACCTACCAAGATTAAATTAGGAAGAAATAGAATACCTGAACAAATCAATAATAAATAATGAGATTAAATCAGTAATACAAAGTCTCCCAAAAAGAAAAGCCAAGAACTGGCTGGCTTTACTGCAAAATTCTACCAAATTTACAAAGAAGAACTAACAACAATTCTCCTTAAACTATTCCAACAAATTGAACAGGAGGGAATTCTCTTTAACTTATTCCAGAAGGCCAGTATTTCCCTAATACAAAAACTAGCCAAGGATGCAACAACAAAAGAAAAGTACAGACTAATATCCTTGATGAACATAGACACAAAATTTCTCAAAAAAATAGTAGCAAACTGAGTCCAACAACACATCAAAAAGGTCATTCACAATGATCAAGTGGGATTTAGGCCAGGGATGCAAGGATAGTTTAACATATGCAAGTCAATAAACATGATATGTCAAATCAACAGATCAAAGAACAAAACCCCTATGATCACCCCAATAGATGCAAAAAAGCATTTGATAAAATTTAATATCCATTTTTGATAAAAAAAAAAAACTCTCAAAAAACTAGGCATAGAAGAAACATACCTCAATTTAACAAAGGCCATATATGACAAACCAACAGCTAACATATTGAATAGGGAAAAGCTGAAAGTCTTTCCTCTAAAAACTGGCAAAACACAAAGATGCCCACTTTTACTACTCTTATTCAACATAGTACTGTAAATCCTAGCCAGAGCAATTTGGCAAGGAAAAGAAATAAAAAGCACCCAAATTGGAAAAGAGGAAGTCAAATTGGCCCTCTTTGCAGATGATATCATCTTGTATCTAGAAAAAACTAAACACTCTGACAAAAAACTCCTAGATTTGATAAATGTTTCAGTAAAGTTGTAGGATACAAAATCAACATATAAAAACAAGCAGCAATTCTATACACCAATAATGAATTAACTGTGAAAGAAATAAGGAAGGCAGTCCCATTTACGATAGCTACCAAAAGAATCTAGGAATAAATGTAACCAAGGTGGTGAAAGACCTCTACAATGAAAACTACACAACACTGATGAAAGAAATTGAAGAGGACAAAAACAAATGGAAAGACATCCCATACTCATGGATGTGAAGAATTAATGTTATTAAAATGACCATATTTCCCAGAGCAATCTGCAGATTCAGTGCAATTCCTATCAAAATACTAATGTCATTTTTCACAGAAATAGAAAAAAAAATCCTAAAATTTAAAAGAGCTCTTTTAGCTTAAGCAATCCTAAGCAAAAAGAACAAAGTTATAAGCATCACACTACCTGACTTCAAAATATATTAAAGGCTGTAGTAACTAAAACAGCATGGTATTTGTTTAAAAGCAGGCACACAGAAAATGGAACAGAATAGAGAACCCATAAATAAAGACATATTTTTAGCCAGCTGATTTTCAACTAAGATTACAAGAACATACACTGGGAAAAGGACACCCTCTTCAATAAATGGTGCTGGGAAAACTGTATATCCATATGTAGAAGAATGAAATTGGAACCCTGTCTCTCACAAGATACAGAAATCAACTCAAGATGGATTAAAGACTTAAATGTAAGGCCTAGAAGTATAAAACTACTAGACGAAAACACTTCAAGGCATTAGTCTAGGCAAAGATTTTATGGCTAAGACCTCAAAAGCACAGGAAATAAAAATAGTTAAATGGGACTATATTAAGCTATGAAGCTTCTGCACAGCAAGGAAACAATCAACAAAGTCAAGAGACAATTTATTGAATGGGAGAAAATATTTGCAAACTATTCATCCAGCAAAGGACCAATATCTAGAATATACAAGAAAATCAAACAACTCAGTAGTAAAAAAACAAATAATCACATTAAAAAGTGGGCAAAAGACATGTAGACATTTCTCAAAAGAAGACATACAAATGGCCAATATGCATACAAAAAAAAGCTCAACATCACTAATCACCAGGGCAATGCAAATCAAAACCACAACAAGATATTATCTTACCCCAGTTAGAATGGCTATCATTAAAAAGACAAAAATTAACAGATATTGGTGAGGAAATGAAGACAAGGAAACTCTTACATACTCCTGATGGGAATGTAAATTAATATAGCCACTATGGAAATAGTATTTAGATTTCTTGCAAAACTAAAAACAGAACTATCATAAGATCCCGCAATCCCACTACTGGGTTTTATCCAAAGATAAACAAATTAGTATATCAAAGGAAACCTGCACTGCCACGTTAATTGCAACACTATTCACAATAGCAAACCAGAGATATGGAATCAATCTAAATGTCCATCGACAGAAGAATGGATAAATAAAATGTGGTCAACATAAACAATGGAATTTTATTAAGTCATAAAAAAGAATTAAATCATGTCATTTGCAGCAATACGGATGGAACTGAAGGTCATTATGTTGAGTGAAATTAGGCACAGAAAGACAAATTTCACATGTTCTCAATTCATATGTGGGAGCTAAAAAAGCTGATCTCATGGAGGTAGAGAATAGAATAATAGATACCAGAGGCTGGATATGGTGTGTGGGGGAAGTGGGGGGATAAAGAGAGGTTAGTGAACAGGTACAAACATACAGTTATATAGAAGGAATAAGCCTAATATTCAATAGCAGAGTACGGTGTCTATAATTAACAACAATGGATTGTATATCTCAAAATAGCTAGAAGAAAGGACTTGAAATGTTCCCAACACATAGAAATGATAAATACTACCCAGACTTGATCATTATACATTCTATGCATGTAACAAAGTATCACATATACCCCATAAATATGTACAAATATTATGCATCAATAAAAAAAGAAAAAAAAAAGAAATTGTATATGAAAAACTTGGATGATATTTCTCCAGAGATGATATATACTTTTGAGTGGAAAATGGAGTATGGGCAGATCTCTACACTAGGCAGAACCTCAGTCGTTTGAGGCTGTGATTTCAGTTTTGTGAGGGTGGTTGTAGTTCCAATTGCCCTTACTCCTAGGGTCTAGCTCTTAAGAAGAATGAACTGAAAGACTGGGGTGTTTACCAGAGGGCATTTATTAGGGCTGTAACCTAATGCAATGTTTTATTAATACTTTCAGCTTAGAATTTTAGTCTCTTAACAAATGCTGTCTGCATCGTTTCTAGGCCTCTCTCTGGGGCATGTGGAGCTGAGAAAGTGGCAAATGTCTCTAGAGGAAATTGCTTCAGATGTTGGGCTCACTTCTCTGTAGTTCCCTTTTCTTCAGGATCTTGGAGCCATAAGTCCTAATTGCCAAGATAACCCTATGAAGAGAATTGGAATATATCTCCAGGGGAGAAAAATCACTGGTAAATGTAGGCATTTTCCTTTTCCATGGGATTTTGGCTTCTCAGGTCCTATAAGCCTTTGTTACTGTCTGATGCCTTCAAAACAGCTTAGTTTTGCATTTTATATAAACTATATTTGTATTACTAGGGTGAAAGATATGCAGAAGTAGAACTCCTTTCATATTAATTATTTTAAAGAGTTCCTTCTTCTTGCCTCTCATCTTCCCACCCCTCAAATATACAGAATAGCATGTTTCTGAAAACTCAATTGTCTCAAGCCACCAACCTTATTCCATCTTGTGAAGAAAAATCCAGGGAGATTAAAGCAAATCTAATCCTCATATGTGTTTAAATTTCCATCTATCTTTTTAATTCTATCACTCTACACTTGTATATTAAGAAGACTCTCAGTGCCCTTGGAAAGGTTTATGTTGGCCTTGTAGAGTTTGATCTTCCCTTAGCAGTCTTGGCAGCTTTTTACCATTTGCTGGTTAATATCTTAGTTAAAATAATATTTTTTAAATTGGAGTACGGTAGTTCTGTGATAAAACCTTATTTTTTTAACCATTCATGGTCTTCTCCACAATTTTTTTATTTTTCTGTGAGTGAGTTTAGAGATCACAATGGTGGGCATAGCATATTATAGAAGGACCCTAAAACACCTTGGCCAAAGCACTTCAGGAGTGCCAGGGCTGCACTGGCACAGTGGAAGAACTCTGCTCTGCTAAGCAGTGCCCTGTGGTGCTCTCTGGTTCCCGCTGGATGGGGAGGCCCAAGTAACTCATGGATGCCACTTCATTCTTTTTCTTTGCCTCAAACATATTCATTCAAAGTTTTGTTAAAACAAACACACATAAATGCATTAGAAGAAGCAAAAAACCTTGAGCTTGATAGAAGTTTTGCTTTTGCAATTTTATGTATTTTACACCTGTGTATTTAAACACTGTTTTTAGTTATTTTTTTAAAAATTAAGAAATTGCATTATTCATCCTTGTGAAAAAAATCATGTTTTTATAAGTTAAATTTTTGATTTCTATTTTTTCTCTGAACATCTTTATTTCCATTTATCAACTTATACCAATATGAGATACAATTGAGGGAAAATAATTATTAAAATTGTACTGAACACATCATATTTTGTACTGTGAATTGCATGCCTCGTCTTCCCCAAATTAAAATATGATGGGATTGGAAATACGTTCATTATTCAAAGTTTGTTTCATTATTTAAAACATATTAGTCCTTTCAAATGTGTTTGCTCCTTTTAAGTGAATTAAAGGAAAAACACTACAAATATCTAATTATTTCTGGATTCGATCCAAACTGATTTTTTAAACTTATAAAATATTATATATGGGAAAGCATTCAATATAAGCACCCAGAAAGGTCTTTCAGTGTGGAAAGAGATAATAGTTAAAAAGAAAAACTTATGCAGGTGAGCAAGAAAAACCACTTGGTGAAAATAAACTTATTCTATAGCACTTAGGGAAAGCAACTGAACAAAGCTGGGGGCTACGATAAAGCTTTTGATTAATATAAGAAAAAGAATTCACATTGAAACAGATGGAATGTTTAATTTTACTTTAAATATGAAGGATTTTATCCTCTTCAAGTGAAATTAAATCTTCTATGTAATATTGATAGTTGATGGTGTATATGTCCCCTGTAAGTTGTTTATGTTTCAATTTCTCTTTATTTTAAGCCAATTCGTCAGTTACAGGGGTGCAGACATCCCAGAGATAACAATTCAGTATTCCTGTCAGCTGATGGTTTTTAAAGAGGCAAGTCTGTTTAGATTGTTGCTGTTATTTTAGTCTTCCCAATGAGGGGACACTTACAAGAGAGAGGGGGCTTCCTTTAGCAGCCAACATAGATTTCCTGACTTTAACCCATCAGCTTTGCTTGAGCCTCCAATAAGTCTGCTCTGCTTTCCAGGTTTCTGCTGGTAAATCTTAGGAGAGAAATGCTCTATGCATTTCACAAGCACAGAAATGAGATCCCTCATTAAGCAGAAGTGTCAATCGCTCCCACATAGCTGAACCTGGAACCATAGGGGTGAGGATTCATTTAGTCATTAAAGATGGAAACTCATTTTCTAATAAACCAGCTCTTCCCCCTATATATTGTAAGAAATCATTTATTTAGTTGCTAACCCTGTCTCTTGTTATAAAACAGTGCTAACGGAAAAATATAACTTAAAAAATTACACAGTACACTTTTGTTATAGGTCATGAATAGTTTCAACCTATTTATATCCAATTTTTTGCCTTTCAGCAGCTCAGTATTCAAACTTGGGAATCCCTTGTTGCTACATAGATTACTGAATTTTCATAATATAACCCTTTCCTCTTTAATTCAAAATATCCTAAAAGAATCTTCCATCAGAAACCACTTTAACAAAACCTAAGCAATTGGGTGGTTCAATAGATAAACAGTGCTGTTCCGCAGGGAGTGAAGTTCACGTCCAGCCTCAAGTCTAAATTAAATGAGCTTGATAGTATCTCTTCAGCCTCTTGTGAACAGCCATCCAGAATACTGAACTGTATGAATAATTCCACAGTTCGGCATGATTGATAGTCTTGGCTCAGGAGAGTCCCAGAATTGAACTAACAACCACACTAAATTGTATCACATCTCTGAAGGAGATAGCCCTGTTTAGTGAGGGCTCAGTTACACAAAAGGGCCATGTTACGTAGCATGCATCATCCTTAGCCTGTGACTGGATAGAGGATGGCTTCCAGCTCTGCTCCTGGGCTGATCGTTGAATCAGATTATGCAGCTCAAATTGCACAGAATGATTTATTTTCTTCTCTTGGGCTACCTCCAGCTTCGACTGTTTTGCGTGTGATACAGTATTATATCTGCTGATAAATACGTGAATTTTTCTTGCTAAATAATTTGTCTCTAGCAATGATAAGAAATATCTATATTTCGAATATGTAAAATTATTCCTATGGCTCTAGTCTGTGTGCATTCTTTGGCATCCAAAAATTCATTGCATTTATCCACCTATTATTTAGCCATTTAAAAAATATTTTAAAGTGGTAAAACCTAGGAATTCAATGGAGTTTATTGCTTTAATTTAAAGAACTAGGAGTGTCATAACTGCATTAAGATTTTTCATTCCTTGTAACCCATATTTAGTCAATCATGTTCATTGACTTTTAGGCTTCATGATAACAGTGCTTAAGGAGGAGCTCAAGCAGAAATGTATAAAAGGTATAGTATTAGCAATAAGTATTACTTAATATTTTTGAATTTTTATTAAGCTTTCACTGAACAGTATCTACTCACAGCATTCAGGCTTTTAATACAATTCTTTAAATGACACAGAAAACTTCTTTTAAACGTACATGTCAGTGGAAGAAAAATAACTAAAAAGATGATATTATAAAATAATGATTCTTAAATAAAATAAACTTTTTTACTGAAAGACAACAGGAAGAAAGCAATAATTTTTTTTCCCAACTCAACACCCAATGAAACAATACATATTATCCAGTAAAAACTGAAAATTTAAGGTTAATTGCTCCCAAGAATGTTAGGGTTTAAATGACCTTGAGTTGTTCTCCCACTGACTGTCAAACTAACATAGCAAACAGCAGTGATTTTTCTTTGGAACTGTCTAGAATTGCAGTAGTACTTGACTGACAGAGCTTGCTGTCTCCTCTCCCCATCCCTCCTGTCTCTCTGTCTCTTTTCCCTCCTTCCTCCCTCCTCCCTCTCTCTCTTCCCCTTTCTCAGTGTTCCACTAGCAAATGTCAATTATCCGTGATCAAACAGGAAAGAAAGATGGTATATTCTGTCCTCATATGTAAATTAATTTTTTCACTAACTCTGTAGACTTTATAGTGCACATATAAGCTGTGGTTTGGTTTCACCAAAGCATACAGGCAAAAAATCAAAAATGGGAAATAGTGTATGAACTTACTGATACTGTCCTTAAAAATTCTATTAATAATGGTGAACTATTACCATAGAATATCAATTTTTATTGTTTAAAAATTACAATGTAGAACTAAATAGCTATAACCTCAATATTTTTCACTTAGTTTTTTTTTTTTTTTTTACTTATTGGGTAGTAGAAATAATAATGGTTTTCTTGTGGACATCTGTATTTAAAAATAACATTCATCTTTACAAAGTTTTCATTCCTACCGCATATTAGAGTATAATCTAACATGTTAGACACTGAATAAAGTTTTCATTTTATATGTGTTGGTACTAAATAGCTCAAAGCAATAGTCTATTTTAATGTATTTTTAATTAAATTTTCAGCTGCATTAGAAAAGAGAATGATGACTTGGTTATTTAGTTGTCAAACTAATGAAGTAGGTGTTTTGAAATCCCTGACCCTCATGAGAAACCTGGGTAATGTATACAAATTTATCTTCAACTTCCCTTCCTTAGACTTACAGACTGGAAAAACAGCCATAAAATGTCCTGATTTTTTGAATAACCCAGTTTCTTAATTTAGAATTGATCGTTCCAAATATCTAAACATTATTTCTATATTTGCACAAACTTTTAGCCTCAAACACTAGGTATTTCTGGTGTCCGGTCCTGCATAACACTTCCCACTAATTGATTCAGAATAATTTTCTTCTCCATCTTATATAGCATTTGTTCATTAACTGAGCAAGTTTTGAGACCTACCATGTATTAGGCATGTGCTTGTCAATGAAACCGTGTTAATGAATAAAAAGCTTATGTCAAGTAGCTTATAGGCAAGTACAGGGAGATAAAAAAAAGAAATCAAATAAATGAAGTGTTACAGCAAGTGTATTTTTGACTCTTAATCCTGTACATTAGCTCTTATAGTACTTTATAGAGATAATTGTTGACTACTCATGTCATAGCTGGTTTTAACTTTTCATAAATTAAAGATTAGCCAGATATCAGTAATTGAGAATACTAGCAAAATGAACTTAGGATGGTAATTAACCCATCGTGACAAATTGGTTGTAGACCAGCAGCATCTGCTACTGCTGCATAACTAGAAATGTATCAGATACTATGTAAACATAACCGGTGATCCCTGTTCCAAGGTAATGTGCCTGGATCTAAAAATTAAACTATTTTGACATTGCCTGTAGTTGTGCACACTTACAGGATGGGAAGCCACAGACAAGTGAGATCACGAGAGAAAAAAGGAACAGAGAAAGCAAGAGGGGAGAGGGCTGGATGGATAAGGTGGGCGGGGCTTCACAAACAGGAAAAAAGGAAAGTGTTTTAAATTCCCTTAGTGCTCTAGAAATCTGTTTTAATGCTCGTTTATGTTTTGTGGGGAGACGCAGAAATGGTGTATGATTTATTCGTGATGCTGATCATGTCACAGAGTTTCAAGGTGCTCCCCGTTTGGCAGGAAGGAAGCTGCAGGCAGGGGCAGCGGGTGGGGTGGGGGTTACAGTCTTGGCCTCTAGGGGGCCTGGATCGGGCACTGGAAATGTGAGTGTCAGAGGGGAGCCTGGTGGCCTTTTGCCTGCTCTTGTCTCCTTGCTCCTCAGGGCAAACACATACCTTGTTGCTCTCACCTTGGTCTACTCTTCGACCCAACCGTGTGTCACGCTGAAGTGTAAGGTCAAGTGGAAGGCAGTGCCAAGGAAATAGTCAGGAATATTCACCTGCTGCAAGACTGAGGATCAAAGGAAACAGTAGCATTGAGTTACAGAGAAAGGCAGACATCCGGAGACCAGCTGTAGAATTGCAGCATGATGTTTCTTGGCTCAAGATTCCCTGTAGGTAGGGATCATTTTCTTTTATCAGCAGGTTTTTCTGTTTTGTGACGGTTTCCTTTTAACCAGTTTAAATTGTGAAATTACTCTTAATCAGCTTCACCACAACACATAGCATTGTTCCCCTTTACCAGCTTGTTAATATGACACATTGGTCAGTCCCATGTTATTGTATTAGATTCCTAGGGCTGCTGTGACCAAGTGCCACAGGCTGGGTGGTTTAAAACAACAGAGAGTTATGCCTCCTGGTTCTGGAGGCCAGAAGTCCAAGAGGAAGGGGTGGGCAGGGCCGCGCTCCCTCTGAAACCTGCAGGGGAGGGTCCTCCCTGCCTCCTCCAGTGTCTGCTCGTCCCAGAGGCTCCTTGGCTAGTGCCGCATCCTCCGATCGTCACCTGGCTTCCTCCCAGGGCCTCTTCAGCGACTTCTGTGTCCTCCTTCATCCCTCACAGGAGCCTCTGTGTCCAAAGCTCCACTTTTTGTGAGGACAGCAGTTGTATTAGATCAGGACCCACCTGACAACCACATCTTAACTTGATTCCATCTACAAATAAGGTACACTGTGAGGAACTGGGAGTCAGGAGTTCAACGGACCTGTTTTTTTGAAGGGCAGTGGCAATGGACACAATTTAACCCGTAACAGTTATCCAAGTTGTTCAAGTTGGGATGTATTTCTTTATACCATTCATAAAGGTTTGTGACATACGTAACGTGGGTAGTGGGAAGATCTCAGGTGATGTTATAGAAACACAAATACTCAACTTTTTGTCGGTGAAAGGTTAAAAAAACCAAGCAAACGTAAGAACTAGGGACTTAGAAGTAGGCTGTAGAGTCAGACTTGTGTTCAAATCTCATTTCTGTTCCTCACTAAAAGTGGGAATGTGGGCTTAACATCTAGGAGTCTCAGGTCCTCATCTGTAAGGTGTGAGTAACGGTCCTCATCTCATAAATTTGAAAGGGTTAAATTACTTGACCCAAGTAAGATACTTAGCATAGTGTCTTGCACATAGTCAATGCTTTCTTGCTGATAGGATTATTGAAAACTATTATCTCTTTGCTTCTTGCAAAATTTTAATTAGTTTTAGTATAAAAATGTGGCCCATAATATACTCTCTTACATTTCCTCTTTCTTCCTTTGTAAATGTAGGGCATTTGCATTCTGCTCACTGAGGCATGGATGAGCAAACCTGAATTCTTTGCCTGCCGTCCTTCACTGTCCCACGGGTGGCAGTAGGCTCGCCTGGGCTAGACTGGAACAGGGAGGATGCACAGACCTGGGACTGTTCCCTGCACACCCAGAGTGGTAGAGGGGTCTGGGATGTCATTCGTCAGAAGCAAGACGAGGATGCAGAAAGCAAGAGTGGGAAATGACAAAAGGATCTCAATATTTAGGGCAGCAGGAGATCAGGAATCCAAGGGTCTCAAACAGGCACCCGGCAGCACCTGTTACCAGACACTGGGTGAACTGATCTTGCTGGGCCTGGTGGCCCTGGGCTCTAAGGGGCATGCAGGAAACAACTGGTAGAAGTGAAAGCAATTTCGTTTAGATAGAATTCAGCAGTGGTCAGACTCGCCCCAGAAGGCTTATCAATGACACTGGGAGTGTTGGGTTGTTCATTATCAAGCATGGGCTGGCCTGAGCCAGGTCATTTGAGGGAGGGTTAGGCGAAAGCTCTATGATTGGATTTCAGGAATGTTATAAAGGTTGTGAAAGACACACTGATTTTTTTCCTCCCTGTTAACTGATACCTCACATTCCAAAATTTTAAATAATTGCTGCTGGTTGATATTCTAAAACTCTCCTTGTAGAAAGGGGAAACCCTTTAAGCTACTATTAATCATTTATTGCAATTGTGGGTTTGGATGATGGAGGAGGAAGTTTTGGTAGGGTTGGGAGGGTAAGGCCGTGAAGCGTCTGAGTTAGGAGTGGGGCCAAGGCAGGGGAAGGCCCAGCGTCCCTCCTGCATCTCCCAACTGCTGTCATCTGTGGCCAGAAGATGAGGGCAATGCTCTGCTCCCTTCCTAGGGCCACAAAAATGACATTGTAAATGTTGGTTAAGCTTTTAGATAGCATACAAAAGCCATTTTAAAATATTCGTGCAGCTGAAATACGATGCATTTACAGTAAAAATCAGGAAAAAAAAGTTTTTCAAGAGTTTGAGGAAGTTAATTAAATAACGAATGTCATTTAATTAGGTTATTTGGTTACTGGTTGTATAGAAGAATGGTTCCAACTTTTTGCAACAGTTGGACCTATTATCATCACATATGTTTCTTAAGGTAAAGGAGTATTATGTTTGTTATTTTCTGGGTTTTATTTTTATTTCATTGTTTACTTATCTTTTTGTCTGACATTGCCATAAAAGAAGATCATTTGAAAAGGCTTTTCTTTCAAAATTAAGAAGCTCAGAACATTAATCTATTGAGGTAAAAAAATCCAAAATTTACTTTAATTGCTAAGGACATATGTCAAGCCACAATCCCAGTAAATAGGATACAAATAGAAATAAGTGGGAGATAGACTTCCAATCATTTGCTGGAGAAACAGGTAATATATATTACTTCGAGTGTAAGGGAAGACAAGATGAAACTTAGCTGGAATTTCTATCGATACTTTAATTTCATTATTAAAGATATTAAATTTTTTCACTAATGATGTAAGACATACTTATACTTTAGGGAGAAGGGAAAGCCATTGACATCTTGAGCATAATCAGATTTTTAACTGAGTGCATCACCTAGCTATCCTCCAGAACTTTAAACAAAATAAATGAACAAAAACAAACAGCCATCAATTAGGCCTGTGTGCTTTATGAAATGTTTGGAGCTTTAAATCTAGCTAGCAAAAGGTTTTGAAAACTATGCCAGCCTTAAGATTAACTCCGTTTTATGAAAAAGAATGAATTTCAAATATTAATATTCCATATTAATATTTAAATATTCATTTAAAAACTCATTTTTAAAATGGCTCAGATAAGGATTTTCTACAACCTGTCTCATTTGTATGACAGACTGTTGCCCACAGTGGCTCTTACATAGTTCTTAAAATGAACACTGAAATTCCTGAGCATACCAGACACGTTTATGTACTGATACTTGAAAATGAGTCACATTTGGTAGGTCCTCTGAATGACTTGACCTATGGTCGTCATTTTTTTTGAAGCAGCTGTCCCATTTATCCACGGTTAAAGGTATTATTTTGCTTTTAACATTAATTTATTCACTTGGCAAATATTTATCGAGTGCCTACAATATGTTGGACATGGTCTTGGCGCTGGGGACACGGCAGCAAACAGAACTCTCAAAATCTTTTGCTTATGGAGCTTAGACTTGGGTACGCGGAGGCAGACAATAAACAAAATGCCTGCACAGCTGTGCATTATGGGGCATATTGGAAAGCAGTAATCGCTAGAAGATCCATCAGGGCAAGGCGATGGGGAGTAGGGCTGGGAGTAGCTCACGGAACTAGAGTCATCGGGGCCAGCTCCTGAGCAGGTGACGTTTACGCAAAGACCTGCAGAGAGGAAGGGTGCACCCGACGGTGCTCCGCTGAGGAGGCCCAGCAAGGGCGTGGAGGGCAGGTGTGACTGGGGGAGACGGTCCAGGGTTTGAGCATAGGAGCAACGTGATCTGACTTACATTTTCGAAGGATCCCTCTGGCTGCTGTGTTGAGAACAGATTGTTAGAGAACAAGCGTAGGAAGAAGGAGGCCAGTTAGGCTCCCCTGGATTAAATGCATTAATCCAGGAGACAGATGTTGCCCACGAGGACCAAGGTGCAGATGGTGAAATGTGGTCACGTTCTGGACTTATGGATGTTCCAGCAGTATGAAGGAACAAAGGACTCTGTATGTATGTGCCCAGTCATAACTGTAAAAAAAAAAAAAAAACCACGCTATATCCTTATGTTTGAACTTACCTTGCACCTTTAGACTGCGTGGTCCCCCCAGCACCGCGGAACCAGCGTCCAATAAAACCCACGACCATTTCTACTCTGTGCCTATTGCCCAGAACCCGTGACGTCGTCTGTGTACTTGCTTTTGTTCTCTGCGGAGTTCCAGATTTCCTCCCAGCTTTTAATTCTTCAACTCTAATATTTACTGGATTTAACAACTGGATTTTGCTTGCTGGTTTTTGGCTGTCTGTGTACACAGTGTATTCATCCAGGCTCAGCAAGCCCTCACCTGGGCCAGGTGGGCAGGTACTAAAATTTGCCCCTGGCGGAGGATGGAAAATGGTTCAGGGGTTGAGGAGACAAGACTCAGCCAAATACAGTTGTCAGGTCCAAGGGTAAGAGTTGGACTGGAAATGGGAGTTAAGACTTCTGGCTAAGACGCTGAGAGGACAGCATTAGTCAGGAAGTAAGAGCCAGTGAGGGAACGGAGCAGGCGGTTCAGAAGCAATTTCTATGCAGATGACTGCAGCACCTGGGGCTTTCTTGTATTGGCCACTGGCCACCTAGTCATGAGTGGCTGCCTTAAAGCGTGGCCCTGTTCCCGTATGTCAGACCTCATGACTGAATTGATCTTATCCTTGTACCTGATCCAAAGGTTTACATCTAAAACACAGAATTTCCTTCTGAATTTTTAGGAGTACTGTGGTCACTAGTGGCAGAGACACAATTCAAATTGCCTTGAACAAAAAAAGAGAACATATTGGCTAACATAACAAAAAGGTACAGGGATGATACTGCTTCAGGCTTGGCTGAATGCAGAGACACAAACAATGTCATGAATATTTAGTCTCTTTTTCTGTTGTTCAGGTATATTTTCCTTGGTGTTGGCTTCATTCTCAGGTAGCTTAGCAACACCATCAGGGAGACAATTTCTCTTTCCCAATGATTAGAGCCAAATTTAGGATTGCGTTTCATTAGCCTGGTCACATGCCCATGCCTGAATCAATTACTATGGCCAAGGGAGATAGGATAACTTTTTGGCCGACTGGGGATTGCATGCTTCCCTCGCTGTTGGAATTTTTGCTGTCGCTCAGCCCTATGAACTTATTCATGACACAGTACATGGTGTGTGCAAATGGATCAGGAGGGAGCTGCTGCACGGATTGCATCAGTGGTCCATGGGAAAGCTACTCATGACCTTCCTGATAGACTGCGACCTTCACCATTTTAGGGCTTTCCAGGAAAGTGTTGCCATTAAGATGAAGTAAGCTTTCTAGGCGAAGAACCGGATTCCCTCAAATCCTGATCGTCTCACTTACAATTGCAAAATATCCAGCCCCACCACAAGGGTGCCAGAGCGTAACTGCAGGGGAGTTGAACTTGTAATGAAGCACAGTCTAGAGTTTGCACTATCGTGTCTCTACACATACCTCCAACTCTGTATTTCTACCAGAGCTGCAGATGCATCTCTTCCTGCATCGTGACCTTTGTAATCCAGGGGTGGAGCAGATACCTCAAACTCAACTCCTCTGGCACGAAACTCTTCATCTTCTCCTTTTCTTTCACCACCCCGACTCTACCACACCCCACACCACATCTGATCTTCTTCTCATTTCCCCAATTCGATTGGTGGCACCTCTTCTGCCCAGTCACCCAAGACTGGAACCTGTGAGTCAGCCCTAGTGCCCACCACCTTCTCCTACACCATCCCCGTTTCTACCCACTTCCCTGGGTTCCTGCCTTTAGTCTAATGTCCTTCCGATCAGACCTATACCTCGAACTGGAATCTTCTGTCTGAGCTGTGAGCAGGAGCATGTATTCCCCTACTTAAAATACTTTTGCGATTCTTGCTTTCTTACAAGTTAAAGCCCACATTCCTTCTTGGCACATCTAAGGCTCTGTGAGCTGGTCACCCCTACCTACCTCTGTCTCCTCTTCCACTGTGTGTCCTTATTCAGAGAAGCCTAATGTGACCCAGAGTAGGCTCAGTGTCACTTTATATTCTCAACGGCATCTGGTGCCATCCCTTCATTAGGTTTTGCTTATTTGTTACTAATAACTAGGTTATTCACGACTATTTGTGTGATGTCCATCATCCCCACCAGTGTGTCATCTCTGCTTTGTTGACCGTCGTATCCTAAGTGCTGACACATAGTAGCTGCTTAGTCATCTATAGTGCTTAATATTAATGCATATATTTTAACTGAGGGAATGACATATTTTAAGTATTTTTTTGTTTGATGGTCTTTTGTAAGGTCTTGTGAATTGCTTATTGCTTTAGTTAGGAAGAAGACTAGTAAATTAAATGACAAATGGTATTTTATTGGAATACAAGCTCTTTCTGGCTTATAAGGGACAGGAATTTGTGTGATTACATCAATATTATATGGACATTACACAGTGATTAGGTAAATAAATATATCTAAAACTCTATAGCTTCCAGAAAACTTTAACCTAGCATCTGTAATTATTACACTCAAACTTGACACTATTTGTGGTTTCTTTTTTCCTTTATGACACATGTTATCATACTAAGTGTTTTAAACTGTATAATGCTCAAAAGTGGCACACAATGTGTTTTATTATAGAGATGAATGCTTGCCTTAATAACAGATGCTTCCTATTTGGTGTTTGAAATGAAGAAGCAGATATTTTCCTAGAATAAATCTGGTAGCAGTTTTATTACTAAAACAGAAAAAAATCATTTTCAGGTATCAAATGTGTCTGGTCTGTGATATATCTGATTTCTGAATCCCTACACTGTCGTCTTCTATTGAAATCTGAGAGTGTGTTATTAAAAGTTAAACTACTTTCTGGATTGTCTACCTAATTTCATACAGTTTAGTTTAATAGATATGGAACATGTCACATTTTTATGTGGTCTTCATATTTTACTTACATTTAGAATTTTGGTCAATATATTTCCGCAGAACATTAGTGAACTTTCTCTTTTTTAATTATTTTATTTTACATCCTAAAATGTGACTTAACAATACAAATATGTTCCTCAAAAATGAGTCTGTCAAATAAAAACACTCATAAATTAAAATCAGAATGAACTATAAACGCATATGTTGCAAACTAAATCACTGTGTTCATATTAAAAATATTCTATATTCCTTCACCTAACAAATTGGATGCTATTGACAAATATTACTAAAGAATATTTTCATTCAGCTAACATTGATCTGTGGATTGTTCATATAGTGAGTTACACAGGACCAATCTTTTCCTGTGTCAAGCTGGGTCCCAGGCTGTCATGATGAAGCAGGTGAACGAATCTCTCTGATGGCTCATGCGTCTGCTTATATACTCCTCGGAGTGTTTCTTTCAATGTGTTATAAAGCCAAATAAATTAGGTCTCCATCATTGCTTGAGATTATTATGAAGGTAAACACTTGTTTTACCTTCATAAAGTATCATTGGTTGTCCAAAGTTAAAGATATGTGTCTATACATTAGCCTAACATTTATTTTATGAAATTATAATGAAGTTGTTATATAATCTACTTTGCCAAGAATATTGTCAAAACTAACAAACAAAAAACTGTACCTGTCTTCCTCACTGAAATATTGTGATGATTAATGAGACATTTGTACTTAGATTGTGCAATTCTCCCAGAAATCTCAAAGCAAGAACAAGATAGCACTTTCTTTTAAAGGCATACGTTTTACTGTCAAACCAGACTCAGAGCAGTCAGAATGATACACATTTCTGAGTTAACTTCCTGCTTTCTTGGCCATGTCAAATTATTGCTGTTTCAATGTGACAGAAGTCTAGTAATGAAGGACCACGTAGGTGGAAAAAAAATTCTTACCTGACTTTCAATCAGATGATAGAACACAAGTACATAGTATTCAAAGAAAAGAAAGCCAGCAAGTTCAGATTATATATAAATTAAAAACTTAGAAATGAATTAATAGACCAGAGTCTTACCTATGTCTTACTCATTTCCTAACTTTAGGTTAAACCCTAATAGAGCTACTATAACTAATTTTATTCACTCAAACAATATTTGGTATGTATTTTAATCTTATGAGCTTCAAATAAAGCTACTCATCACTGATTACTCTTCATTACTGATCAGATACTCAGGACAGAAAACCAGGAGTCAGCCTTGGTTCCTCCCTTCCCCAGCCCTCTCACCTTCAGGCCTCGGTGAGAACCCCGATGCCAGGCACGTCATTGCCAAACCTGCCTCCAACCCAGCCCTTCTCTCCACGGCCATCGCTACCAGCATCACCTCTTGGCTTGACCACTGCGACCCTTGTCACTCCACTTTCTCGCTTGCCACCCAAATCCACAAGAAACACAAGTGAGCTTAAAATGTCACTCGATCCCACGCTCCACTGCAAGGACCCTCCTTTGTACTTATTTTTAAAAATCTAAACTCTTTACCCAGCCCCTGGCTGCCTCTTGCTCACCAAGTTCTGTCCACACTGGCATTTTCAGTTCCTTATAGACCTCGGCTGTTTCCTCCTGGAGGGTCTCTGCGTGGATCGGCCAGCTCTTTCCCATCACTCAGGTCTCGGTGCAAAGGTCACTGCCTCCGAGAAGTCCTTCTTGCCCCCTTACATAAAGTTCGTTGTCGCCATCTCCCGTCCCTCTGTATCATCTCAGTTGTAATTTATTATGGTAAATGCTATGACTGAAGCAAAAAGTGTCTTCTTTAGTGCATTTATTATGCACACATTGTCACTGTTCGTCTGCCTATTTGTTGCATGTCTCTCCAAGAGAATGTCAGCGATCTCTGAGCACAGGAAACACCCCCCAGCTCAGTGCTGGGCACCGCGCCTGCATACAGCATCACAGAATAAACGAGCGAATGGCCAGATGACAAGTGCTGTTAGGCTGGAGGAGCTGGTGGTTCCCGTGCCTAGCGTGTTTACATAGAGTTAGTGGGCTGTGCATTTTGACAGTGGTTTTTTTACTCTGCATGCTGCCATGACATAGAAATAGTTTCTTCTCATTGAGTTACTTGTTAGTGAAATGGGCCTCAATTTCCTCACCCAAAAGAAAGGCAGTGAGAGTAAATAATCACCAAGTACTGTTCCGGCTCGGAAATCCTCAGCTGCTTGGGAGATGTCCTCCAGGCTGGGCAGGTGCCACTTATCCCAAAATGGCTTGAATTGCAACATGTACCTAAGGAATCTCTTCCTCAATGAAAGAATGAGCACAGTTTGAGGTAGCTGGGGGAGCACATTGCTATTTCAGAGCTATGTTTTGGGTATATAGGTAGGTTCTACACAGCAGCTTGTCTTGTAGGAGCTGACTACATTGAAACTGCCATGGGTCACCTGGTTCCCCTCTTCTCATCTGGCAAGAATCGGGGCTACCGATGAAGAAACCAGCTGCTTTCCTCTGCAGTGAACAAGTGCAGTAATGTTTATACAGTTTCCCAACCTCTCTTCCCCACCTACTTTCACCCCTACCCACTTCCTCGCCCAAGGAGAATCTGGCCAAATACATATCAGATTAAGAAAATGCTTCTCTGTACCTCCAGCCTGAGACTATTTTCAGTGGTCATGATGAACAAATTGATGACATTGAAGGACTATGTATATCAGAAGAGGAAAAAAGTTTGACCTCCTTAGATATACAAAAAATATTCCTTGAGAGACCATCAGTAAACTGGACAAAGTGGATGTTAAAGACATTTGTAACATTGATAATGAGGCTCCAGTTGTGTATTCATTGATCTACGGTGAAATAGCCAAGTGGTTCTGAATAAAGGTCATCACGGTAACCGAAGATAAGATGATGTTAACACTGCAAAAGGTGCCTATAGACAACGTGGTGAACCTGTGTGGTTGGCTTATTGAAGGACTCAGAGCATTTTTCATTCATAACAGAACAAGAAATAATGACACTCTATAAAATCAAAGACTTTGGAGGCAAAAATCATTGGTAATGAGGCAAATGACTCTGGAGGAAACACTTCAGAAGACATTCAACAGAATGCCTTCTCATTTCTAGAGGACCCCCTTCCCAGCCCTGCAACTGCTTTTCATGTTTCTTATCAAATAAAATAATAAAATAAAATACAGTGTCCAGTAACCTTTTAACAAAAACACAGAGTCATATGCAGAAACTGGGAGCTGCTGTCGTTTGATGTTGCTGTGGTTTAAAAGCCGATACAGGTATTTCTCCACTCCTGGAGACTGGCCTGTTCCTGTCTCCGGAATGTGTTTTCACCTTGCACGGCTTCCTTCTTCACTTTCACTATGTATAGTTTCTTTCCTTTCTCTAACAAAAATTGTTTGTGTGGGGGGAAAAAAACGAAAACACTTCTCATTAGTCGTCTGCTCAGAACAACTCTGGAAGCAATCCTGGGACATACGGCAGTGTCTTTCCACAGCCCTTTATCTCTTGAAAGTTGTTGGGAGAGCTAAATTAAAGTTGCTCATCATTAATCCTTGTCCTCAACACTGTAAATCAGAGGAATGAAATACTTCTCATCACAATTCAGATCCCAAACAGGTAAAAATTACAACATAAAACAAAATGTAATACTGGCATTGCCCCTGTCACCTAAGCCATATATTCTGACTGGAGTAATCGACAAGGGGTATGCTTGTGCTGTAACTCAGCAATTGTTTCACAGGCTGTGGGTTTTGTAAATACATTCCGTCTTTAACATCCTCATACTTAAAAACAAGTTTGGGAAAGATGTGGACATCATTTTTGCTTGACTCTTAAAGCTGCCGTAGCTTTGATCCAGTCTCTGCGACTGTTTAGCAATTTCACTTTGTATTGACAGCTTCCTTAATACAAATTCAGGTTGTAAAGACAGGACTTTCCTCACTGTCACAGAGCATTCTTGGTGACGGCTTTTTATTTGCAAGTTGCACTTGGCAAGAGGTTTAGAGAGGCAAGGTGGCAAAATAAAGACTCGGACAAGGAGTCAAAGGAGCTAAACTCTGTTTGGGGGCCCTGGTATTGATTTGTGGAACCTTGTGTCATTTCCCTGTCTGGGCTTCAGCTCTGCCATTTAAAAATATGGATTATGGGCCATATTGTCATTCTGCATAACCCACGAAGTCACTCATTATCGATAAAGAGCCAGCGCTGATCAAATGTGTCAGCCTCATACAACCACAGGAGTGTTATGAAGATCTGTAAGTGAGCATTTATAGAGCTTCCCAAGTACCTTGGGAGGAAACCAAGAATTTGTTTGAGTGTCTGAGCACAAAGAATTTATACACAACATAAAATAAAAAAACCACTGAAGTGTCACAGGCTCAAATTCCCTTACGATCAGCTTTCTGGGGATTGTAGATTCATGGCGGGTGTGCATCTTCCTCCAGAACTGCACCCTAAATTTCAGAAGTGCAGGTAAATGGGGTAACTACTTTAGGAAAACAACCTGACTCCAGAGTAAATTTTATCAGATAAGGTTTTTAATTTTATGAAAAATACAGACCAACCGTTCTTTCCATACGAATACCACTAGGGATCGGGGAGGCACAAGCGTCTCTGCGGTTAAGTCCTCTCTGCCCCAGCTTCCATAAGGTTGAGGAGGAAGCTCTTCCGTCTCCTGACTATTCCTGCATCTCTGAGGACCCTGTAAGGGGAGCTGCCATACATTTGGTGCTGCCTTTCCTTTTCCTTCCTGGTGTCTCTTTGTTTGCTCTGTCACCTCACCACAGGGCTCACAACTTTCTCAAGAGACACCTACATCTCAGGCTTGCAGGCATGTCTCACTCTGTGGCCACAGGCTGTCGTGAGAGCTCTGACCCCCACGTGAGGACAGGTCAGGATGACACAGGGCAGAACATGGCACTGGGAATCCGCAACCCAGCATCCGGCCCTCCTCTGTCCAACACAGGTGCTAAGATTTTCGTGAGTCTCACCTTTGCAAGACCTCGGTTTCCTTATCTATAAGGCAAAGAGATTGGACGAGGTGATCTTGAGATAATCTCTACCTCTGTAATGATTCATTATAAAATAATATATGTCTTCAGCTTCCTATAGACCAGTTGAGGAATGAAGCTTCTTAAAGCCATTTATTCCTCTACCATCTGACTAGTACAGGTAGGAAAGTCTTAAAAGATTGCCTTCTTCAGTCATCCAGTTGAGTCTGCTTCAGTTTCTTCTGAAATTTTACTTCTTTTGGTAGCTCTTTATCACGGTCAGATCCTGCATAGTCCACCATGACCTAAATAAGCTGTGCCCTCTCCATTGAAACCAGTATTGAATTACACACCCTGCAACTGCATTGACTCAGCTTCCTCTCTGTTATAAATCATGAACTAAACAGATCATTTCAGTGCATCCCCAGTGCTTGCAGAAGATTGGGCATATCAGTCAAAGTCGCCTTCATCCCCCGATTCCATAGGTCCAGCATCCATTGAAGTTAAAGTATAGTATTCTCCCAGGCTGAAAGATGAGAAGATCCCTTAACACATCTGCTGAGCCTGGCTAGTCCTCTCTGTGACTCTAGATAGTGATCATACAGAAGGCTCCAGAACTGTCCTCTCAATGTTTGCCACCATCTGAGTGGTCTTGTCTATCTAACACCTTATAATGGGACACAATGC
>RJWJ010023314.1:0-25966 GCA_004363605.1 Indri indri
GCCTCACTCGCGTGTGGGTGTCCGTGTTCTGCACCTTCCACTCAGGGAGCAGAGAGCCAGGAGGTCACCCCTAATCTGCCATTTTTCCCCCAAAGAATCAACTTTTTGTTTTATTAATGTTCCATATAGTTTTTTTGTTATCAATTTCATTTAGTTCTGCTCTGATATTTGTTATTTCTTTTCTTCTGCTGGGTTCAGGGTCGGTTTTCTCGTCCTTTTCCAGTTCTTTGAGATGATTCATTAGATTGTTTATTTGTGATCTTTCTGTCTTTTGGATGTAGGCATTTATGGATGTAAATATTCCTCTCAGGACTGCTTTAGCTGTGTCCCACAGATTTTGATAACTTATGTCTCCTTTATCATTTAATTCAAAGAATCTTTTGATTTCCAACTTGATTTCCTTCTTAATACAATAATTGTTCAGTAGAAGATTGTTTAGTTTCCATGACTTTGTGTAGAGATGAGAGATTCTGTTGGAGTTGATTTCTAATTTTATTCCACTGTGGTCTGAGAAGATGCATAGTATGATTTCTATTTTTTCAAATTTTTTGAGACATGCCTTGTGGCCTAGGATATGGTCAATCTTAGAGAACGTCCCATAGGCTGATAAGAAAAATATATATTCAGTGGTTTGGGGGTAGAATGATCTGTAAATGTCAATCAGGCACATGTGTTCTAGAATTCTGTTTAAGTCCATTGTTTCTTTGTTTATTTTCTGTTTGGAGGATCTGTCCTGTTCTGTCAGAGTGGTGTTGAAGTCTCCGGGTATTACGGTGTTGCTGTCTATCATTTTGTTTAGATCAAGTAGGATTTGCTTTGTTAATCTGGGTGCACCTGAGTTAGGTGCCTAAATATTTAGAAGTATTTTGTCTTCTTGTTCAATTGTACCCTTCACCATTATATAGTGACCCTTTTGTCTTTCATTACTTTTGTTGATTTGAAGACTAAATTATCTCAAATCAGAACCGCCATGCCAGCTTTCTTTTGGCTTCTGTTTACTTGAAATATTGTCTTCCATCCCTTCACCTTGAGCCTGAAAACATCCTTCTGTGTTAGCTGTGTTTACTGAAGACAGCAGATACTTGACTTGTGTATATTTATCCATTTGGCCAGCCTGTGTCTCTTTAGTGGGCAGTTAAAGCCATTCACATTTATTGAGAGAAGTGATAAGTGGGGCAGATTTTTGTTCATCCTGTTGAGTTCAACATTGTTGCTTTGTTTTCTCTTTTGAGCCATTGTGGTAGCTGGCCTATGACCTTCAGGTTTTGGATGATTTTATATTGATGAGTATTTATTTTGCTGATCTGTGTGTTAACACTGTTTTGAGTAGTTCCTAGAGGGGGCAGGTGTTGTCTTGATGTATTCTCTCAGTCTTTGCTTGTCTGAGAAGGTCTTTGTTTCTCCTTTATATACGAAACTTAGTTTCGCACGGTACAAGATTCTAGGCTGGGCATTATTCTGTTTGAGAAGAGTGAGAATGGGCCCTCAGCGTCTTCTTGCTTGTAAAGTCTTAGTTGATAAGTCTTCCATTATTCTGATGGGTTTTCCTTTGTAGATTACATGCTTCTTTTGCATTACACCTCATAGGATGGCCTCTTTGGTGGTTATTTTGGTCAGTCTGATGACTGTGTGTCATGGTGTCTTTCATTGAATCTCTTAGGAGTCCCCTGAACTTCTTGTACGTGGATATCTAGGTTTTTAGCAAGACCTGGGAAATTTTTCTCTATTATATCCTCAAATAGCTTATCTAACCCTTGCGTATTTTCTTCTTCACCCTCAGTGATGCCTATGATTCTCACATTAGACCTCTTCATATAATGTCACATTTCTTGTAGGCGTTGCTCTTTTCTCTTATTTCTCTGCTCTATCTCTGTGACTGATTTACTTAATTGAAAGGTGTTATCTTCAATCCCCGAGATTCTTTCTTCTATTGATCTACCCTGTTCTTGAGGCTTTCCACTATATTTTGTAATTCCTTGAATAAATTCTTCATTTCCAGAAGTTCTGTTTAATTTTTCTTTAATATTTCAATTTCTTTAGTGAATTTTTCTTCCAAGTCCTGAATTTCTTTTGCAGCTTCTTTGTGTTGATTACCCACTTTCTCTTGCATATCATTGAGTTTTCTTACAATCCATGTTTGAAATTTTTCTTCTGTCATTTTAGTGTTCTGAAGTTGGTTGATGTCCATTGTTAGAGAGCTGGTGTTCCCCTTTGGGGGTGTGCTTTCCGTTTGATTCTTCATACTTCCAGAGTTCTTTCATGGATTCCTTCCATTCTGGATCAGCTGTTGCTTCTTACCTTTAGATTTTCATTTGGATAATGACACACCCTGTTTAGTTTCTGAGACAGTAGGTGGTATTTGTGGGTGAGATTTGACCACACCCTGTATGATGAGTCAGTAGATGCAGTAAAGGGGTGTGCAGAATGACCCCCCTGTCAGTAGGTGGTGCTTGCCGGGATGAGTAAGCTGCAGTATTTTTGGGGGGGTCCTGTAACCACCTCTTGTTCCTCTGGAGAGTCACTCTTGTGCCTCAGGTGGTGGGTGGGGCCCTAGGACTTCCAGGTGTGTCCTTATTGTCCACCTCAGTGGTGGCAGGTAGGGGAGTGAGTATGGGCGGAGCTGGGTTGGGTGAGCCTGCCCTCAAGCTCCACAAATGCTGTTAGCAGGGGTCAAAGGTCTGTACTCTGCTTCTGGATGATGTTGCCAGGGAGGGGCTGAAAGGGCCCCACTCAGCCAAAAAGCCTATGTTTGGGGGTGGGGCTGTCTTAGAGACCTGCAGTTCAGAGCGGGCCTAGCGCCTTTCCACCCTTGTCTATTCACGGTTTCTCCTGGGCGTCTGTCAGCAGCCATGACCTCAAGCCTGCTGATCTCCCCTGGCTGTGATGAGGGCCAGGAGCTTCCCTGCCCAGGATTGCAGCCTCAGCTGGGATCACAGTCTCCCAATAGGAGGAGGTTTTCCCCTCAAGCACCATGATCTGTCCCTGAAGGCACACACACCTCAGTAGGCTTATTCACAAATATCCCTTCTGTGCCCCTGGACAATGCAATTGAGACCTGGGTGTACAGGATCTGGTCTTCAGACCTGTCCCCTTGGCCCTAGAGATCAATCCCTGACCCTGCTAGGGAGAGGAGTGCTGGTCTCAAGTCAACCACAGGTGCCCAAGCTGGATCAATGTCTCTCTGCGTTGGGATTTTCCCCATTCTGCTGGAGTCACCAGGCAAGCAGCACCTGGGAGGGCTCATGGGTAGGGAGATCACAGTCTGAGTACCCCTCAGTCCTCTGTAGGGCCCCAACAGGAAAGGTCCCATTCCCTGTAGAGGCCTCCGGGTGGTGGGTAAATTGTCTCTCTCAGCAGCCACAAGTAGGGAAGGGGAAGGGGAGAATGCAGTAACATGGTGCCTGCCAGTCAGCTCGGGTCTGCTGGCCAGCAAGTGCCCCAAGGGAGCTGGGAGCCTGGTGCCTATCTACAAGAGGCTCACTGCTCACGGTGGTGGCCATCTCTGGGCTGGTGCTGGCAGGTCTCTCCAACCGCTCAGGAGACGACCAGCAGTCCCAGATGCAAGGGAAGGGAAATTTAACCACTCCACCTACCCTTGTCAGTGGTCTCCAAGCTTCTCGGGGGTCTTTCTTCTTCCAGTTCTCCTCCTCAACTTCTTCCTGTGGAGTCTCCTGTAGTTTCAGGCACCCTTCCTTCCAACTCTCATCTGATCTGTTTGTGTATTTATTTTTTTTCACTTTCTTCTAAAATCTTTCTTGCAGAGACACTCTGGCTGGCAGTTTTTCTTGCCCATCATCTTGCCCCTCCGAAATCATATACTATAAGTTTTATAAAATTCTAAAAATATTCTGTTTTTTCACCACGAGAACAAAAAAGACACCAAGAATGCATAAAACTATTTTCAAGAGCTGGTAAAATTTGTCCTTGTACATCACTCTAACAAGATGAATGTCATAGCAATTGGGTAAAATAATTTTGAGAGGAACAAGGAATGTGTTTTCTGTGCTCTAGGTACCCCGATCAGGTCCACTGGGGCCCCAGGGTGCCCAAAATTACCCTCCCTAATTCATGAAATGCAGAATTTTAACATGAATGATTAATTAAGATGAAAAAATATATGTATAATTCTTTAATGTGTGGATACATAAAGAGAAGTTTTCTATTATCATATTTTTTGAGGAGTTGATGTTCTTGGGACTACAGGTAGACAATCACTGTCATTATTTTGTTCCATGTAGTTTACAGCAGTGACATAATTCTGTGCTCTTTGTCTTTTGCTGTAAAGATGCATTGATACTAGAAAATTCTATTCTTATTAAATTCAGAGCACATTAACAGGAAACTTGTGATGATTTGGCAACTAAATTGAAAATTTGTTATTTTTGTGAATATGTGCTTCAATAAACAAATACAATTTGAAACTTTTGGAGGAAACATCAGGGATACTAACTTTAGGGAATTTATTTATTATTTTTTATAGAGATGGGGTCTCACTATGTTGCCCAGGCTGGAGTGCAGTGGCTATTCTCAGGTGTGATCCCACTACTGGTCAGCACGGGAGATTTTACCTGCTCCGTTCCCCACCTAGGCCAGTTCACCTCTCCTTAGGCAACCTGATGGTCCCCCGCTCCTGGGAGGTCACCATATTGATGCCAAACTTAGTGCAGACACCCGATTGGCATAGCACAGTACAGCCCAGAACTCCTGGACTCAAGCGATCCTCCTGTCTCAGCCTCCCACGTAGCTAGGACTACAGGTGTGTACCACATCATCCAGCTGGGGAATTTGTTTTAAATGTACACTATCTTCTTCATGTATTACAAATTATTTTTCTGTTACTGCTATACAAGTTTTAGCTAACGTAATATTCTGATCAGTGTTGTAAGTTTTAGTTTATTTAGAAAAACTAAAATACTAAAACTGAATTTATTTTAAGAAAAATATTCGAACTCGTGCTGAACATTTTCAGCTCACCTTCATCTAAGCTAGTCATTAGTTTACAATGATTTGATAAACTTCCAGATACTTTTATAGTAAAAAAAAAAATCACTTCATTAGTAATTACTGTAACAGAATAAACAAAACTATCTTTATAGCTATCTATTAAAAGCTCATTAATGTATAATACTAAGAATATGTTGGCCAGGCACATTGGCTCACACCTATAATCCTAGCTCTTTCAGAGGCTGAAGTGGGAGGATTGCTTAAGGCTGGGAGTTCAAGACCAGCCTGTGCAAGAGCAAGACCCCATCTCTACAAAAAATAGAAAAGCCATCTGGGTGTGCTGACATACACATGTAGTCCCAATGACCTGGGAGGCTGAGGCAGGAGAATCTCTCAAGCCCATGAGTTTGAGGTTGTAGTGAGTTATGATGACGCCACTGCACTCTAGCCCAGGTGACAGAGTGAGACCCTCTCTCAAAAAAAAAAAAAAAAAAAAACAACTCATGCTTTATTATTTCATGAATTTAATGTCCTAAAAGTTTTGAATTGTCTTTAAATCTCCAAACATAAAAGAACAACAACAAAAAAATGATGAAAGTATACTGAATTAGTTCAAGAGTTGTATGTTTTACTATATAAAATTTCATGTAAATACATACAATAAGTTACATTTTAAACTGTTAAAATGAGAAAAATCAAATATAATTCTAATTCAAATATATTAGGAAATTATAACTGTCCTTTCACAAACCTATCAACTTATGGCCTTATAAATTCATGAAATTTATATTTTAATGTCTGGAAACATGTACTGTGCTTAGTTGTGATGCAGTAAAATTTAAGACCAGAATTATGAGCAGAGAATTCTAACATTTCACTGAAAAAAATTCTTGCTTCATCTCATCACCCACCCATGTCTTGTGCTCTCACTGTTGATGAAGTAGAGAAATACACCCGGCTAAGTTTTTGGAATGAGTCTGTGTTTGAGGTAAAGCCTCCAAGATATGGAAGGGATGCTGCCAGTTTATATCCTTCCAGGCCCATAATTGTCATGTCACCTGTAGAAGCAGGACAGCCCTAGCTTTGGGATTGTTAGAAACAGGAACCACTAAAGCAGAAAACTTCAATTAACTAATTCTTGGAAAGCAGCAGAGTAAAAACTACTGGGATCCAAACTTTTTCATGTGAGAGCTCATTTCACTAGACCTTATCATTCTAGGTAGGTTGTCTGATCGCAGTCTTTGTCAACAAAACAGAAGTAAAAATAATACCCGTGCCTTCAAAACAAGTAGAAAGCTATGCCAGGTTCCCCGGTGTCTCTCCACTGCTTCAAGAGATTCCTGATGGCCTCCACACTTGTTCAGTTCGGTGTCTCATCTGGATGATACAGCACCTTTGTAAAAATTAGAAAAATCTCTTAGGTAAAGAGATATTTTCTTTAGAGAACACAGCCCTGAGCTAGAGAACCTGCATTAGAAGCAGAATGTAGGCTTCATTTCTCTATCCCCTCACCTCTTTGGGCAGTTACATTTATGGAGGGTAGAAAAGACACTTCCATTCCAGGCAGCACAGAGGGCCGGGATATGCATGCTCCTCACAATATCTTATTTAGATAAGAATGTCCATGCTCCCATGGCGGTGTGTTTTTTCACCCTCATCCTCCTGTTTTTCAGTCTTCCCTGCTGATTCTACTCACAGAACTGTCTTATTTCACACACACACACACACACACACACATACACACACACACACACACACACACACACAGAGACAAGGAGGGAGGGAGAGAGAGAGAGAGAGAGAGAGAGAAAGAAACTGCTGTTGAGCAATTGACAAATTTCTTTTTCTTTCTTTCTTTCTTTTTGTGACATCCACTGATCACTCCTTTGTTATAACTAGCCCTAAGGTGAACCTTAACCCTAATTATGACTGCCATAGTTCTGGTCCCCTTTATTAATCAAACACCATCTGATTTTAAAGTGGTGGCATTTGTATTATAAATCTGTGGATCTTCTATCACAACACTAGCTCTGAAACTCTTGGGTAGAGCCTGGTGTACCTCTCCATGTCACCTTTGGTCCTCCACAAACAGTTTTGATCTGGCCTGTGTCAGGACCATTTCCCCAGTTGTGTCTGAATTAGGGCAGATGCACTTTCTTATGAGAAGCAGAGGCCCCCCTGAACCAGACAACCCAGTTCTGCACTGCCAGGCTCATTCCAGCAATGCAGCTGGCTCCTCTCCTGCACTCACATCTGTGGTGTCTGGTTATTGTGAAGTTGGAAGTTTACTTCCCTTAGCCCTGAGGTTTGGGTTTACTGAAAACCGGAAATTTAATTAGAAAGATAGTTTTTTTTGCCCCTAGGATGGCTGACTAGAAGCATTTTAAGCACATCTCATCCACTTAGTAAAACAAAATTAGTATAGACCATCACATTTTAAATACATTATCCAAGAAGGAATATGGAGTTCAACAGAAAAGCAAAAGGAAATTCCAAAATCTAGGAAGGAGAAGGAAGAGGTAGCATGAGTGGCTGGGACTGGCTGGGAACCAGAAGTGAATTCCCAGTACAGGAGAGGCGAGTGAGTGAGTGTCTTTCTGTGATCCACTTTACCACTGGGGAATCATACCATCCAGGCCACAGGAGAGCACCTCGGCCTCCCAAGCCCTTAATCTAACTTAGGTAGTGGGTGGGAGACTGTGACAAGAAACTGCTTCAGGGAGAGAATACACTTTGTGTCCACATCTTTCCTGAGACATGAGCAGCTACAGGAAGGTGGCATTCTCAATCCTAGCTCTTACTAAACTGTGCATAGGCTTGGGAACCAGTGGTGCCAGTCCTAGACATTAGGGAACATCTAGCTGTGGCTCCTGGAACAGGGACTTGAGTGAGGTATGGGCTCCCACAACCAGGACTGAGAAGTGAGTATGACATGGGATCCAGCCACCAGCTCTGGAACCAGGCACCCCCCTGGGACCCGAGCAAGATAATGTTTCCATGGGGAGGCTGCTCTTGAGGTGAGCGGTCTTGAGCTCCAATGGCCTGGGGCCAATTTACAGGCTAGGTGTGAACTGTCTGGTCTCACTGAAAAACTGGATTGGCTGTGACAGCTGGGATAGAGGAGGAAGCACTGCTGGGGCTGCAATATGTTGGGGAGGAAAATCCGCCACCCACCAGCAAAGCTGTCACCACTGGAACTGGCCCCATCCTCACCATATTGGGGCTTCAGTGCAGCAGCAGTCACCCCTCTCTGAAGCATTTCACTAGGAGTCTGAGGACAACCCCAAAGCTCCATCATAGCTGTTGCATGCACTCACCATTAGAGGGCCTTTGCACAAACTTGCCTGGTCCATCTCCCCCTAGATTCCTCCTACCCAAGGCAGAGTGTAGAATCCAGGCTCCTGGGAATACCATAACCCAGTCCACCACATGGGATACTCAAGCACTTCTGGAAAACCGAATTTCAACATAAACATCCTATTACTACCACCTCAATTGGGTTCTACCTGAACATGCACCTACTGGCCTGGAGGCTGACCCACACAGACCATTGCAACCACTGACAATACAAGAGTACAGCACTTGGGAACTAGAAGACCATCTCCCCCAAATTGCTACCATCATTATCCATGCCACCCTAGCTGCCCAGGAGCATGAGAGCCTACTCGTCCACCAAGTACACTGCTACTACAATCAGCATTTGAGAAAGCCACCTAGAGGCCCAAGAATCAGCCTTCCTGGAACTGCCAACACAGGTGCTAACATATGCTGCCCCAGGTCACAAAGATAGACATGCTTAGCCCACCAACACTACCACTAAAACTTGAAGATGGGCCCATGCGGCATTCTAGTTCCTACTATAATTTCACCACTGCCTCTACCAATAAATGTGCTCTAATACACTGAGGAAACCGCAGATACCACTAATGCTATTTATAGCCAAAGAAATCATACAGAGTCTTCACTACTTCACACATACAGAAACAAGCTAAAGGGCCCTACAAAACCAACATTATAATCTCATATTAAAAAAAAAAATCCCTCCAATCAAAGTAAATTCAAAATAAGAAACAACTGTTACATCACGTGTGCAGAAACCAAGGTAAAGACACAGGAAACATAAAAATGCAAGGTAATTTAACACCCTCAAAAGAACACAACACAATAATTGTCCACTAATTGGCCCCCCAATCCTCAAAATCTAAGATAAGGAAATAAAAATATATATTGATTTTAAAGAAACTCAATGAGATACAAGAGAAATCTGAAAACCAATATAAAGAATTCAGAAAATCAGTTCAGGATATGAATGAGAAATTTACCAAGGAAATGGATATGTGAAAAACAAACAAAAACCCTTAAAAATTATGGAAGCAAAAAATTCATTGAAGAAAATACAAGATACATTCAAAAGCTTCAACGGTAGACTAGACCAAGCAGAATAAAGAGTTTCAGAACTCAGAGAAAGGTATATTGAAATAATCCAGTCAGACCTAATAAAAAAGAATGAACAAAGCCTTCGCGATATTTGGGACTACATAAAGTGACTGATCTTATGAATTATCAGTATTTCTAATAAAAAGATCAAAAGGCTTAGAAAGCCTATTTAATGAAATAATAGATGAAACTTCCCAAGTCTAGCAAGAGATTTAGACAACCGGGTACAGGAGGCTGCCCAGGCATGGTGGCTCACGCCTGTAATCCTAGAACTCTGGGAGGCTGAGACAGGAAGATAGCTTGAGCTCAGGAGTTCAAGACCAGAGAGCAAGACCCCATCTTAAAAAAAAAAAAAAGGTAACAGATACAGAAGGCACAGCAATCTCCAGACAAATATAATGCAAAAAGGACTTCCCCATGGTATGTTTTAATTGGATTTTCTAAAGTCAAAGTGAAAGAGCAAATTTTAAAATCAGCAAGAGAAAAGCATCTAGTCACCTGTATAGAAAACCACATCAGAGTAACAGTGGATTTCTCAGCAGAAACCTTACATGCCACAAATGAATTGAATAATATTAATATAATCAAAGTGCTGAAGGAAGAAACAAAATAACCTGTCAAGCAAGACTACTATATTCATCAAGATTAAGCTCCATTAATGAAGGAGAAATAGTCTTTCCCAGACAAATAAGTGCTGAGGGAATTCAGTTCGTCACCAATAGACTGGCCTTACAAGGATGCTTAAAGAGTCCTAACCATGAAAGCAAAAGAACAATACTTACCATCATCAAAACACACAGAAGTATAACTCACAGGTAAAGTAATCACACAAAGGAGGAAGAGAAAGGAATCAAATGGTACCACCATAGAATTCCACAAAACAGCAAAGACAATCAGAGGGAAAGAAACAAAGAATTTATAAAACAGCTATTATAAAACAAAATAACATGACAGAAAAAAACTCACATAGCAATATTAATCTTGAACATAAATGGATTAAATGCTCCATTTGAAAGATATATATTGGCTGGATGGATAAAAGGCATGATCCAATTATTTGCTGCTTATAAGAAACTCACCTTAACTGTAAAGACACATACAGACTGAAAGGGGTGAAAAAAAGATACTGCATGCAAAAAGAAACCAAAAGTGAGCAGAAGTAGCTATACTTCTATCAAATAAAACATGTTAAATCAAAAATAGCAAAAAAGTATGGTAAAGAAGGTCTTTATATAATAGTAAAGGGATTGATACAGCAGTAAGATATAACAATCCTAAACATATATGCATAAAACAAATATTACTAGACCTAAAGAGAAAAACAAAAATACAGTAACAGTGAGAGACTTCAACACCCCACTCACAGCCTTAGACAAGCCATGTAGACAGAAAATCAACAAAGAAATAAGTTGGACATCAGACCAAATGAACCTAACGGAAATTTACAGGACATTCTAACAACTGCAGAATATACATTCTTTTCATCAGCACATGGAACAATCTCCATGACAAACCCTGTTAGACCACAAAACAAGTTTCAATAAATTTCTAAAAATCAAAATTGTATCATCTTCTCAAGCTACAGTGGAATAAAACTAGAAAACATTACTAAGAGGAACTTCAGAAACCATACAAATCCATAGAAATTAAACAACATGCTCCTGAGCAATGGTTGGGTCAACAAAGAAATTAAGGTGAAAATTTTAAATATTTTCAAACAACAGAAAATGGAAGCAACATAACAAAACTTGTGGGATACAGCGAAAATAGTACTAAGAGAGAAGTTTTTAGCATTAAATGCGGACATCAAAAAAGTGGAAAGATCACAAATTAACAACCCAACAAAGCACCTGAAGGAACTAGAAAAGAAAAAACAAGCCATATCCAAAATTAACAGAAGAAAAGAAAATTAACAGAAGAAAGAAAGGAGAACTAAATGAAATAGAGATTCCTCCCAAAATATGTAAAGGATCAATGAAACAAAAAGTTGGTTCTTTGAAAGAAAAATTGACAAACTGCTAGCTAGACTACCCAAGAAAAGACCAAAATAGCCCAAAATCAGAAATGAAAAAGGAGACACTACAACTGACAACACAGAGATACAAAAGATTATCAGAGACTATTATGAACAAGTATTCACAAACTAGAAAACCTATAGTAAATAAATTATTGGAAATATACAACTTCTCAAGAAAGAACCAGAAAGAAATAGAAACCCTGAACAGAGCAATCGCACATAGCAGATTGAATCAATAATAAAAAAAATTTCCCAACAAGGAAAAGCCCAGGACCAGATGGATTCACAGCCAAATTCTACCAAATGTACAAAAAAGAACTGATACCAATTCTCCTGAAACTTTTCCAAAAAATTGAGGAGGAAGAAATTCTCCTTAATTCATTCTACTAGGTCAGTATCACACAGATACCAAAACCAGACAAGGACACAATAACAAAACTATAGACTAATATTCCTAAAGAACATAAATGCAAGAATCCTTAATAAAATACTAACAAACTGAATACAACAGCACATGAAAAAGATAATATACCATGATCAAGTGGGTTTTATTTTAAGGATTCAAGGATGGTTGAACATATGCAAATCAAAAAATGTGAAACATAAACAGAATTAAGAACAAAAACTTTATGATCATCTTAGTTTTTTAAATTTGGCATCTCTTCGTGATAAAAAGAAAAAACCCTCAACAAACTAGGCATGGAAGAAACATACCTCAGAATAATAAAAGTCATATATTAGAAGCCCACAGCCAACCTCATACTGAATGAAGAATAGTTGAATGCACTTCTTTAAGAACTGAAATAAACAAGGATGCCCACTTTCACCACTGCTATTTAACATAATACTAGAAGTCCTAGCCAGAGGAATCAGGCAAGAAAAAGAAATAAAAGGCATCCAAATTGGAAAAGACAAAATCAAAGTATCCCTGTTCACTGATGTTATGATCTTATATCTAGGAAAAACTAAAGACTTCACCAAAAACTATTAGACTTGATAAATGGATTCAGTAAAGTAACAGGGTACAAATCAATGTACAAAAGTCAGTTGCATTTCCATACACCAATAATGATCTAACCAAGAAAAACATCAAGAAACCAATCCCATTTACAATAGCTACAAAAAATAAAATATTTAGAAATAAATTTAAGCAAAGGTGACAATCTCTACAAGGAAAACTATGAAACATTGAAGAGGACACAAACAAATGGAAAGACATCCTATGCTCATGGATCGGAAGAATTAATATTGTTAAAATGATTGTATTGCCCACAGCAATTTATAGATGCAATGCAATAGCTAACAAAATACCAATGCTATTCTTCACAGAATTGTAAAAAGCAATCTTAAAATACATACAGAACCAGAAAAGAGCCCAAATAGCCAAAGCAATCCTGAGAAAAAAGAACAAAGCTGGAGATATCACATTACCTGACTTGAAAATATATTACAAGGCAGCTGAGGTGAGAGGACTGCTTGAGCTCAGGAGTTCAAAACCAGCCTGGGCAACATAACAAGACCGCCGTCTCTAAATATATCTATATTTTTAACTATATGTCTATATTTCATGGCTATAGTAACCAAAACAGCATGATATTGGTACAAAAATATGTAATAGACCAATAGAGCAGAATATACAATTCAGGAATAAAGCCACATATTTATAGCCAACTAATCTTCAACAAAGCCAACAAGAACTTACACTGGGGAAAGGACACCCTCTTTAATAAATGGTACTAGGCAAATTAGACAGGCACATGCAGAAAAATAAACTGGACCCCTATCTCTTACCATATACAGATATCAACTCAAAATGGATTAAAGACATAAACACTAAGACCTGAAATTATAAAAAGAATAAAATAAAACCAGGAAAAACTTTCCAAGACATTGTTTTAAGCAAAAAGTTTATGACAAAGACCTCAAAAGCACAGACAACAAAAATAAAAATAGGCAATTGGACCTAATCAAACTAGATAGATTCTGCACAGCAAAAGAAATAACACAGTAAAGAGAAAACCTGTTGAATGGAAGAGAATATTCGCAATTATTTATCTGACAGGAAACTAATTCCCAGAATATACAAGGAACTCAAATAATTTAGTTGGATAAAAGCAATCCCATTAAAAATTGGTCAAAGGACATGAATATACATTTCTCTAAAGAAGACATACAAGCAGCCAACAGATGTATGAAAAAATTCTCAACATCACTAATCATCAGAGAAACGCAAGTCAAAACCACAATGATAGATTATCTTACCCCAGTCAGAATGGCTATTACTAAAAAGACAAAAAAATAATAGATGTGGGCAAGGATGCAGAGAAAAGGGAACTTTTACACACTGTTTGTAGAAATGTAAATTAGTACAGCTACTATGGAAAACAGTATAGAGATTTCTCAAAGACTAAAAATTAGATTTACCATTTAATCCAGCAATCCTATTACTGGCTATGTACCCAAAAGAAATGAAATCAATGTATCAAAGGGATACCTACACTTGCATGTTTATTGCAGCACTATTCACAATAGAAAAAATATGGAATCAACCTAAGTGTCCATCAGTGGATGAATGGATAAAGAAAATGAGGTACATATGCACTATGGACTACTATTCAGCCATAAAAAAGAATGAAATCCTGTCATTTGCAGCAGCATGGATAGAAGCGGATGTCATTATCTTAACTCGAATAAGCCAGCCACAAAAAGATAAATATCATATGCTCTTACTTTTATGTGGGAGCTGGAAAATTTGAACACATAGAGGTAGCAAGTAGAAAAATATATAACACAGAAAGGGAATGCTGAGTCAAGGGATGGAGGAGGATGAAGAGAATTGGGTCAAATGGTGCAAACATACCGTAAGATAGAATGCATAAATTAAATGTTCGATAGCAGAGTAGGATGACTATGCTAAACAAAAATGTATTATACTCACATGATCTGAATCCCAGGACTCATATACTATGCATTATATATATATATATGTAACAAAATTTCACTGGGTATTATATACAGGTAATACAATTTCTCATGTACCCATAATTTTGCACAAATAAAAATAAAAGGCAAAAACCCCCAAAATTAGGCTCAGATTTGGCTGTTTATTGTTAGCATGCTAAAATAAACAGAGAGACTGCTTACTAAAAGGATATATTTTTAAAGAGCTCACAATCTCCTAACATACTATTAATAGAAAAAAATATACACAAGATAAAAACATCAAAAAATTCATAAAATAAAAAATTAAATCAGAACTGGAGTGAGAAAATGCAATCAAATGATACTAACACTAGTATGAATTAGATGTGGAAAATTTTTTGTCATTATTTTACTTAAGTATAGTAAATCATACAAGCATTCCCTTGTTTTATTCAACTATGGCCAGGCATGGTGGCTCACATCTGTAATCCTAGCACTTTGGGAGGCTGTGACAAGAGAATGGCTTGAGCCCAGGAGTTCAAGACCAGTCTTGGGAACAGAGTGCGACCTCATCTCTACAAAAAATAAAAAACATTAGTCAGGTGTGGTGGCATGCACGTGTAGTCCTAGCTACTCAGGAGGCTAAGGTGGGAGAATCCCTTGAGCTCAGGAGTTCCAGGTTACAGTGAGCTATGATTGTACCACTGCACTCCAGCCTGGATGACAGAGCAAGACCTCGTCTCAAAAAAAAAAAAAAAAAAAAAAAAAAAAAAAAAAAAAAAAAAAAAAAAAAAAAAAAAAAAAAAAAAAAAAAAAATTCAGCTGTGAACCTTCAAGGAAAAAAGTAAGAAAAAATGAAGACATTGACACAAAAACAAGAACTGTACAAGTTTTTTCCTAGTAGATTTATCTTTCATAACAGGGTAAAGGACATTGTTTTGGCCGAAGTAAAAGTGCACTAGATGGTAACTCAAAGCCATATGAGGAAATAATACTACCAAAGGTAACCACATAGGTAAATAAAAAAGAAATCAATATTATTTTAGTTTTATTTGTAACTTGTCTCTTTCTATATCATTTTTAGAAATCTAAAAAAACAAGTAATTGTAAATAAGTATAAATAATTGTTAATTGACAAATGATATATGAATATGTGATTCATAGCAATAACAACATAAAGAAGGACAAAATAATAAGAGAGAAGGATGGAATAATATGGAAGCAGAGATTTTTGTATACTATTGAAGCTAAGTTGTTATTAGTTAAACTGGATTGGTATAGATTTAAATTGGCAGCCAGCGTGGTGGCTCATGCCTGTAATACCTAGCACTCTGGGAGGCCAAGGTGGGAGAATCGCTTGAGGTCAGGAGTTTGAGACCAGCGTCAGCAAGAGCAAGACCCATCCCTACTAAAAATAGAAAAAATTAGCCGGGGCAACTAAAAATAGAAACAAAAAAATTAACCGGGTGTGGTAGAGCGGGCCTGTAGTCCCAGCTACTCGAGAGGCTGAGGCAGGAGGATCGCTTGAGCCCAGTAGTTTAAGGTTGCTGTGAGCTAGACTGATGCCACAGCACTCTAGCCCGGGCAACAGAGTGAGACTCTGCCTCAAGAAAAAAAAAAATTAAATTGGCAATTATAATCGTCAGGGTAACCATTAAAAAATATAAACATATAGAGAAAAGGAAATAAGAGAATCAAAGTAATGCATTTTTAAAAACCACTAAAGAAGACAGTGATGTACAAAAAGAGGGCCAAAATGGTTTAAGACCTATAAAAAATGAATAGAAAAATGACAAAAGTCCTTCCTTCTGAGCAATTACTTTAATGTAAATGGATTAAACTCTTCAATAAAAAAGACAGACTGGATAATTCAAGCCATAATCAGACTATATGCTGTCTATATAAGACTGAAAGTCTCAAATAGTTTGAAAGTGAGAAAATTGAAAAGTGTATTACATGCAAATAGTAATCAAGAGAGTTGGAAATTATATCAGAAAAAACAGGCATTAAGTCAAAAATTGTAACGAGACAGAAAAGGACATATTGATAAAAGAGCAAGAAGATTTAGTAATTATAAGCATATGCATACGTTACAGATGAACCCCCAAATATATGAAAATATGTTAAATATAATATGTGAAAAATTGACAGAATGTAAGAGAAAATTGGACAGTTCTACAGTAAGAGATAAACACTTCAATACTAGAAAATATCAGAGCTTCCCAGGACCAGAAGTTAGTCAAGAAAAGATTCACAGCAAAATTGACAATCTTGTGCCAGGTCAACTAGAATAAATAAATAAATAAACTAATTAAAGACATCATAATGTGAGATATTCCAAATGTGAGAACTAAATTATAAAGCACACAAGAAAATAAACTGCCAGAATATAGGGTCAGAAGAATTTAGATTCCACATAAATTTCTGATATTGGAATTGTGTCTAAAATGTTTAAGTCAAAATGGGAAAATAAGAAACTAAAATAATGTTGAAAGAGCCAGAAAGTTTAAAGTTGAGAAGCATATGTGCAAAAAGCCAGGTATAAATTGAATAAATGAAAAATAAAAATGTATAAATTGAATATATAGCATATGGATTAATTATTAACTTAGAATAAGCTGATGAGAGAAATAGTTCACTGGGAGATTAAGCAGAACATCTATAGTAAAAAAAAGGCAAATTGGTATAAAATACAAACAGATATATAAAGACTAGAATGAAAAGGAATAAAACACATTTAGTTACTTCACTGGAATATATGAAGAGAAAATACAACAAAGAAATTATTTTTTTGTAAAATTAAAAACCAAAAATTCTTGAAGTCAGATGTTCATAGCGTCCAAAAGAGAGGTAAATAAAGATAAATAATGATGCAGAAATAATTATCAAACAGCATAACACCAAAAGAAAGGAGAAAAAACTTAAAAAGTAGTGAAATAGAAAATAGGGATAGGCTTCAAAGTTATGAACCCCATCCCCACAGCCTTGATAGAAACCAGAACACAGGGAAATAAATATTAAGAATGCAAGAATTTAATATTTAGCCAAATGTCTTTAATAAATATGGATAAAATAAAACATTTTCAAAAATATAAACACAGAGATTTCGTTACCAATAAGACATTCTTAACATTATGTATCAGGAAGAAAGAAACATTTTCCTGCACTAAGGTCTGAAAATCAAAATGAAAGAGCAAGAAACTTGTAAACATATGGATATTACACTAAAGAAACCACAGAGAATTGGTAGCATCAGTTTCAAAAGTATTTAGACATACTGAAAATGTAAATCCATACATTTAAGTCAAATTAATAGCACATCCTGTCCTACTTGAATAATTTAACTGGTGATAGAATAATCTACTTTTCATGAAACTAACTTATTAAACTTCTGTGTCATATTTTGCCTTGCATCGATTAGCCTTGTATCAGATTTGAGTAGCACCAAAGGACTGACAGCGAGATAGACATTGCCCATAAGTCTCTGGACAGCCAGGATAACAGGGCTATATGCCCATAACAGGGTTGAGGAGGATGAGATGACAAAGTACACCCAATACATGACCACAAAGAAAGACACCAGAAGTATGTATACCATGGAGTTCTATTCAGCCACAAAAAACAATGGTGATGTAGCACCTCTTGTATTATCCTGGATAGAGCTGGAGCCCATTCTACTAAGTGAAGTATCACAAGAATGGAAAAACAAGCACCACGTGTACTCACCATCAAATTGGTATTAAATGATCAACACTTAAGTACACATATAGTAATAACATTCACGAGGGGTCGTGCAGGTGGGAAGGGGGAGGAGGGGATGGGTATATTCACACCTAATGGGTGCAATGCGCACTCTGGGGGGTGGGCACACTTGAAGCTCTGACTCGGGTGGGGGCAAGGGCAATATATGCAACCTAAACATTTGTACCCCCATAATATGCTGAAATTTAAAAAAAAACAAAACTTAACCTTGGGAAAAAAAGAAACACAGCAGCAAGATAGCCTGGATGGCCCTTTTCTCTGGGGAAGGTTTTATGGAGAGGCTGATCCTGAGAAGTTACCAGGATCTCCTCCTGTGCGTCAATAAGAGGATCACCATGTATGCACTTGACAGTAGCATTATTCCCACAAGAAAAACATCCCTGGATACTGTAAAACAGTCCTCTGATGGTGGAGTTCCTTGGGAAAAGTGAGCAGTATTTACTGGTATGCAGAAGATTGCTCTGGGTCACATTAGAAGAAGATACAGTGTACAAGATAAGGTTACCACTGAAAGAAAAACTAAGAGACCATAAGAAGAAGAAGGAAGGGAAGGTGGAAACGGTGAACTTATCTTTACACCTCACCAACCAGGAGGTGCTGGGGCAGACGGTGATGGCCTGGAGCATGCTCAGGAGGCAGGTGGTGCAGATGAAGAGGCCTCTCATGACCTTGTTCATGTAGAAAAATGCCTTATATTTGAAGTCATTCCCAGATGCAGTGATTCAAACAGGTCTGGAGATGCCAAGAACACTCCAGTATGGAACATCAGGTGAATGAGGGCCAAGTGAGATGTGGCCAAGTCAGGAGGCTTAGGCCTGTGATCCAGAAGGAGCGTGAAGATGCAGAAGAGAAGGAGGAAAGCGTTGGCTGAGATTCCAAGGCCAGCTTGGAAAAAAGAAGCATTTTTTAAAAGGGATCACAAGTAGAAAGTAATCATCTAAATTGCAAAGAGGAACATTTTGTATATCTGAAAAAAATAGACTTCACATCATGTTATTTATTCTTTTTTTTTTTTATTGTTTGTTGTTTATAGGGGTACAGATGTTTAGGTTACGTATGTTGCCCTTGCCCCCCCTTCCCCCCAAGTCCCAGTCCCAAGCGTGTCCATCTCTCGGAGGGTGCGCATTGCACCCTTTGTGTATGCATATATCCGTCCCCTCCTCCCCCACATGTTATTTATTCTATGGTCAAAATCATCACAAACACCATCACGTTTTTATTTCACTGATTTTTTTCATTAATCTTGACAACTATATAAATTCTTAAAAATACAATCTCAACATTGTTTTATATACCAAATTTTATATGTATCTGTGTATATGTGTATGTATATGTATGTACATATGTGTATATCAAGAACGAGCACATTCACAATCACACCTGTATAGGATGTCCATTATCTATGCATCTACACTTCTGTATTACTGAGGTTCACTCTTTAGAAAGCATTTATTTACTGTTCTAGATTCTCTTGTCTAATATTCACCAACCAGAAGCATAATGGTCATATAAAAATAATACATGGGCGTTTGTATAGGTGAACTAAAGTAAATTTTATGTTAAAGGAGAAAGATTTACCAAGGGGGGAAAAATGAAAAAAGAGTCTAATTGACTCTCTCATATCACAGCCCTCAGTTTCCCATCTTAGTCTTTCTTCCACATTTGAGGAACTTTGTGATTATATTAGGCCCAAACTCTTCATTTGAGTTAATCTTCTTATTTTAGAGTCAGCTAATTATCAACCTTGATTTCATCTGCAACCTTAATTCTCCTTTGTTATATAGCCTAATATATGCCTAGGACCTGGGGTTTGGGATGTGGGCATCTTCTGGGGCATTATTCCATTTAGCACAAGTCCTAGTAACTGTATTTTCTTAAAATGATCCTGGCTCTATCCCAGTTTTGTTTCCATTCCAGAGAAACCTTACGTAAACTTTTTTCATCTCAGGAGGAAACTGGTGAAATCCAGCTCTCAGTATTAAGAGGACATGTACTTCCTTTCTCTACTTTATGACATCCATGAATTTGCATTTATATGATCACATGGCGTTCCCTTTTTTTGAGACTTCTGCCTAATACAGGAACACCCTCCCATATCTTGGAAAAATACTAAGATCTATAATAGTAGAGATAATTCCCCACATCATAATCAACATATCTCTGTATTAAAATCCTTTATATAATTTCACTGAATAATTTTGTAATTCCTCTTATTTGCCCTGGATACAGGCATCATTATTGTAGTCAATTAATTCAATCCAGTGTTTAGAATTATCTAAATCTATGACACAAAAAATTTTAAAAATAAGAGATGTGTCATTTTTCTTTCAGAGATGAAAAAAGAGTTCAATTATGATTTCGAGGTTACTTAAAATTATACCAGCCAATAAATATAAATGTGTAAGGCAATGAAAATAATTTAACAGTATTTTTAGCTCATACTGAGAAGTTCACATCTGAGTTAGAACACTACTTTAAAACTACCTGATGTGAATGAGTTTATAAAGGAGAAATTGTATAGTTGATGTAATGGTTGTTATTTTTTCTCTTCATGCATAATCTAATAAAGGTATACATTTACCTCAATGCCCAGAACAAAACAATGGATAGTTACTACCAAACATTGGTGTCTTCAGCATAATTGAGCTGCTGTCGTGTTAGACCCAGAAGAAGTTCCAGGATAATGTCAGATTAAAGTTATAAAAATATTCACATTTTAAGCATTGAAGTCCAATACCAGCAAATAATAGTTGGACATGGACTGCTAATATGGATAATTATTTAGTCACTATATATGGATTACTTTGCTAATGTACTGCATGTATTCCAGAAAAGGGTAATAAAATTAGATAAAATAACATAGGTAAGAATTCTAATGTTTTTTTTTTCTCTCACCCCATGGGGTATCCAGATCACACAATTTAATTCATGCCACATGCTTGTTCAAATGGCTACCACATACTGCAAAAGATTGTATCTGCTGAGTTGTCAAATGATGTTTTTCTCTAATGAGGCTCTTGAAGGCATTGGTGGTGAATCTGGAAGAAAGAAGGATGAGCTAGGGCTCCCAAAGTAGAAATTCAATTTGAACTTCAGATAAATAATGAATAATTATTTCAGTATAAATATCTCCTAAGAATTGCTTATGCATATTACACACAAATATGTGAATATTGCATAGCTATACTAAAAAGTTATTTGTTGTTTATCCCAATTTTAAACTTAACTGTGTTTTCTGTATTTTTATTTGGTGAATCTGCCATATCCACCATAAAAGTATCACAGAATTTGGAATAACATGTTACAGACCTGGGAAAAACAGAAAAATCTGTAGAGGTCATATAGGTTGGTCAAAGTGTAAAAGAAAATTGAGTCCTGGGGCAGGCTGGGCATGGTGGCTCATGCCTGTCATACTAGCACTCCGGGAAGCTAAGGTGGGAGGACCGCTTGAGCTCAGGAGCAAGACCAAGAGCCGTCTCTACAAAAAATAGAAAAATTAGCCGGGCATGGTGGCACACGCCTGTAGTCCCAGCTACTCGGGAGGCTGAGGCAGGAGGATCACTTGAGCCCAGGAGTTTCAGGTTACTGTGAGCTAGGCTGACACCATGGCACTCTACCCAGGGCAACAGAGTGAGAGTCTGTCTGAAAAAAAGAAAAGAAAAGAAGGAGGGAGGGAAGGAGAGAAAGAAGAAAGAGAGAGAAAAAGAAAGAAAGAAAAAAGAAAAAGAAAGGGCAGGGGAGGGGAGGGAATTGAGTCCTAAATGATACATTAAAAACATAAATCAGGATGTATATCTGAGCTCTCACTATGAGATGTGGCAACCACGTTGTCCTTGGGCTGAAACTTGCTTATTTTTTAAAAGATTTATTATTACAAAATTTGCATCACATCATACTCAATTTAATGTTTCTAGTATATTTATAGTTATGCAACCACAGCCACAGTGTAACTTCAAAAATATTTCCACTACCAGCACTAGACAATCATTAACGTCTGTCTCTATTGATATGCCTTTTATGGGTGTTCTTTTTATTTTTTCTTTCTTTTTTAAAAACATGATGAAACACATGAGTTTACAAATCTAAGAATCTCATTGAGCTCAAAATAGTATAAACTCAAAGACTTCCATACCAAGACACATTATAATCGAACTTTCAAGAGCTAAAGACAAAGAGAGAACCTTGCAAACAGTAATGGAGAAGAGATACACTACATACAATGGATCACAGTTAAGATTAACAGCTAATTTCACACTAGAAATCATGAAGTCCAGGAGACGGCAGGATGACATATTTAAAGTACTGAAAAAAAATGCCAAGAAAAATTCAGAAAACTCCGTATTCCTTGAAATGGATAAGTAATTGATTTGCTTTTTAAATTCTGTGAATTGGTTTTCAGAAAGTAATTCAGCAACCTTAATATTTTATGGCATACTTATTTTTTTAAAAGAGTCATTATAAAATTTGTATAACATAATACTCAATTCAATGTTTCTAGTGTATTTACAGTTATACAACCATAGCATAGCCGTAGCAATATTTTTCAAAAATATTTCCACTATCAGCACTAGACAGTCATTAATCTATTGTCTGTCTCTGTTGATATGCCTTTTATGGGTGTTCTTTTATTTTTTCTTTCTTTTTTAAAAACTATATTTGATATGATTAACATTTCATATAAATGGAATGATACAGCATGCTATGTTTTGCATGTAGCTTCTTTCACTTACCATATTATTTGAGGTCAATTATTTCATTTTTTTACAAGGAACCCTCCTACTGTGAGATTAATTCTTTTATTTCTTTTTTTATATTTTGGGAAATGTATTAGGAGAGAAAAAAAGCTTTTAAAAAAATCTGTTGTTCAATGTTTCCACCTCTGTTTTAGGAATGGTAAGTCAACTATGACTTACCATTTTAATTAAACATTAAGAAAAGTTCAGTTAGAAGGAATAGATCTAGTGTTCAGTAACACAATAGGGCAAATACAGTTAACAATAATTTATTGTATATTTCAAAATAGCCGGAAGAGAAGATTCGGAATGTTCCCAACACAAAGAAGTGATAAATGTTTCAAGTGATGAATATCGCAATTACCCAGATTTAATCAGTACACGTTGTATGCTTGTATCCAAATATCACATGTGCCCCATAAATATGTACAACTATTATATACCCATGCAAATTAAAAATAAAATAATAAATAAAAGTAAAAGAAGAGCAAAAAACACTTTGAAAAGCATACAGAAAAATGTAGTTAATATTGAATAACTTATAAAACAGAACTTCGGGGAGTCTAACAAAAATGCAGCTTGGGTCAACTTTTGCTTTTTTAAAATTCCTCATTTTACTTCACATCCCAGTGCACAGGGAAATGACAGCCGCTGGGAGAGGTGTGGAGTTGGTGTAATCTCCAGGGAAATTAGAGTTTCCATGTTGTACTCTGGCAGTTTCCTGATCTTCTCTTTCTGGGTCTCACTTTCATCTCTGGCCACCACCAAAGAGTGCACACAGCCCATGGCAGCCTGCTCTAAGAAGACACCACGAAGTGTTTCACCTCTTGGGCTGCAATGAGAGACATGGGCTTGTGATCTCTGTAGGCTGCCACCAGCCCTAGCTGATTCACAGCCACCATTATGCTGTGCTTCCCACAGCGAGGCTCCAAGTTCGCCAAACCACAGAGGTCCTGCCTTGTTTTCTGGTACCACAGGAGGTGTTGGTGGCCTCCTAGAAAAATCAACCACCCTCTTCACTGATGGCAAAGGAAGAGGGAAATTAAACAGCTTGGAGGAGGGGGACCATTTCATCCTGCTCTGTGGCCCAGCCTGCCATAGTTACCCAAGCCCTAGGAGAAGACACGCTTCTGGGAAGTCAGGACCAGCATGTGGTTAGCGCCACAGGCCACATCTGCACAACCATATTTTGTACTAGCAAAATCTACCCATCTTTCTTCTTCTCCACAAAGATGGCTACTTGCCTAGGCACCAGTTCATAGTTGACTCTATCCACAACACCCAGGAGATGAACTTCTCATTGAGAGTTTTGTCCCACCTAACCATATTCAGGGATCCCATAAAAATAGAGTTTTCCTTTGCAGTCCATCATCATACTGAATTCAGCCCCATGGGCCATTTTGGTAAGTGGCTGGCCTTGTACACCATCTGTGCAGGGCTAGGAGCATCATCTGTCTGATTACCGGACCCCAGCTGCTGCATCTTGTTCTCTCCAAATGCAAATGCAGATCTGGCTTCCATCAGCACCAGGGTGTGGTTCCGTCCACATGCTGCTGACACAATAACCCCATGACTGAGACCCTCAATGAGTTTGGAGGCTTCAACTTTCTTGGTGTCGTGAAGTTTCAGCTTCCCATGCTCATTTCCATGGTAATGAGTGGGCTGTGGGCAGCACATGGACCCCAAACCACTGTCTGCACCAGACCTCCAACAGGCATTCACATCTGTGGAGCCTTCACAAATACTGATGGAGATTACAGTAACTGCCTTGTTGTTTACATACTTTTTTTCAACTAATCAAGTCCCAGTTTGTTGCTCCAAAATCAAGGCTTCCATTCGCACTTACACACTCCAAGTCTGACATGCTCCTTGGTGTGCTTAGCTCTACAGATGACCACAGTCACATCTCCTACCTTTCTACCACCTGGTCTGCAGAGCAGGGTACTTGCCCCTGCTGGGGGAGCCTTAAACTCTAGGCCTCCCTCCTCATGCAGCTACTGTGGCCACTGCTGTTGCTGCAGCGTTTGGGCTGCTTGCACTTTCTGTCTGCCTAGCCATGAGCTTTCTGGGCCTGGAGTGGGCCATGCCATTGCCCAAGCTCAGCTCTGGGAGACTCTCCTGGGCTCCTCCCAGGCTGGCTTAGAGTCAGAGTGCCACACCTGTGTACATGGAGATGCCCGCAACACCCCAAAGGCAGCAATGTGGCCTCAGGCTCTCACCATGAGTGCCTGCTGGCCATGCCATGATGATGGCCTCTGCACGACCCCTGCCACTCCCCCTCAGTCACCTTCTCTGCTGTGGCTGCTAACATTGCAGATGCAGCTACACCTTCTGAGCCAAGTGTATTGCCTATTTTAAATTTTTATTTACTGAATAATGTCCTATTATATAGATATGCTTTTCTTTTTTCCTTTCACTACTTGATGGGTATTTGGGTTCTTTCTACTTTGGGCTACTGTAAATCGTGCTGCTGTGAGCATTCACATATAAGTCTTTGTGTTGACATAGGTTTTCACTTATTCTGGGTTCATATTTTAGAGTGGAATTGCTGGATTGGATCATATGGCAATTCTATGTATGACACTCTGAAAAACTATCAAATTGTTTTTCAAAGTGACTACATTAGTTTACATTTCCGTAGACAAGCATGGGAGTGGTCCATATTCTTCCCCTCCTTGCCACCCCTTGTTATTGTCTATTATTTGATTAGAGCCATTCTAGTGGATGGGAGTTTGTATCGCATTGTGATGCTGGTATGAATGTCCATAATGACTAATTATACATATTTGAATAGTATATTTTCCTTACAGATATGCCATTGAAATTCCTTTTATAGTTCAAATAGTTTATCTTTTGTTAATGAGTAGCAAGAGATGTTTATGTCTGGATAGAAGCCCATTATCACATAAATTATTTGCAAATATTTTATTCCTTTTTGTGACCTGTCTTTTTGTTTTGAAAGATGAACACGCTAAAGACTAACAGCCAGTCTATATATAAAAAGAGAACTATGAACACAACCTGAAACAATTAGTCCAACACAGTCAAGCCTTGATTAATAAGTAACAGCTGTCCTAATTTTTGCCTAAGCTTTCAGCTTAAGACCAAATCAAGAAACCCAAACATGCACCCTCACCAGAAAAACATGGTA